>VYZS01076198.1:11328-23515 GCA_013400695.1 Neodrepanis coruscans | reverse complement strand
CCCATGGGCCCTGGCTAAATATCCACTGTATTTGCATTCTGCCTGGCAAACCCTATGCAAATAAGTAAGGTGGCCTTCCCTTTCCCTGCTGAGCTGGAATGCATTACTGCAATCCACAGGAAGCCAGTTAACATTCCAGCTCAGAGACAACTGTGTTTTACTGGCAGAAAATATGCTGAAAAGCCTGGAAATATCTCAATGCAATTTGGAATGATTTGAGACAAAGAAGATGCAAACCACATATTATTTTAAGAAATTAACTGCAGAAGAAGAAGATCAAAGCATTTCCATAACCGCAAATAATCTGCTGAAAACATACTACCTATGTCAATGCTATTGAAAGAGAAATTGTGAAAGAAAAGTCAATTTATTCATTTTTACATGGGCTTGCTGCCACTTAAATTCAGGATACAAATCCAGGATGTTCTTCCTATGATGTGGGCAGTTTTGATCAAGATTTTCATACTTCATAGATATATTATTCTGAAGCTACTTGCTGCAGCTTCTCCAAGGCACTTTGTCATTGACAGTTACAGAGACCAGCTTGAACAGACCATGGCCTCATTCACAACTGACACGCTGTCATCAAAAAATTTTAATTTCTCCATCTTCTCAACCATAGTAATTGGACAAAGAATTTCTAAAGATAAGGCATATCAACTGGCAGAAAGAGAGTAAAATGACTGTAAAATATTAAAGTGACACAACTTGGGGGTTGGATTTTTGACTTAAATATTGGTATCTGCTTTTTTCAGTAGATCTTTGATCATAGACCCAAACAAGGGTCAAACTATGTCAAAAACTTAGGTAAGATGCTGTCAAGTATTATCTAGGCCCTACTGAAAACAGAAATAAATGTGATCTAAATGCCTTTAAATCTGGGGGAAGTTCTTCAACATTTAACTCTGCAGTACGGTTGTCTTTTATCTTTTTTTCAGTAGAGAAGTAAAAAGCCCATATGGATGCTACAAAGCACACTGCCTTAGCACTGCTGTATTTCAGATGAAAAACAGCACCACATCCTATCTGCACTAGTTACTCAAAGTCTCAAGACAATTTTTGCAAACATTTTGTATGTTTGCTTTGCTGTACTAATCAAATTCCATTTCAAGCTCCTTCTATTTCTATTCTCACAGCAGTTTCAAATGGGAGTTGAGATACTTCTAAAACACTGTGCAGCAGATGTTGTAACTCAGGAGTAGGTGAAGTAGGGCCAGGAAAACAAAAGCAGGGAGCTATGAAGAGTGAATTGTTTTCCAGGTTTTTCTGTTTATTTGTTATGCTATGTTATACAAGTGGTTTATCCTCTGTGCCCCAGCACTGATAGCTGTTGAAAGGATATGTTCCCAGGGGACTCCTCAGAGTCTAATTATATTTTGTTGGCAAAAAGCACTATGAAACTGATGAAAAATGCCACAGAAGGGTGCAAAATTTTATTAGTCTTTTTAGGTCTGATCAGAAAGCCACTGAAGCAGAAAAAAAGACATTTCTCATTACTTCAGTGGACTTTGAGTTGGACTTTCAGTCAGCCCTCACTCAGTGAACTGCATACATTTGTCATTTCCTTTACTCTGTTTTCGATGTCATTGCTTACTTGTGGCAGAGCATTCCTGGGGAAATCAGAAGTACACCAATCAGCATGAATTGTTTTCTTTTACTAGCTATTAAAATTATTTTTAACTCAAAATTTATTTTAAATTACACTTTAAAATAGCACTGAAATATTCAAAAAAAGATCACAAAGTTGATACGTTTAGCAGTATAAAAAAATTAAACTCTAAAGAAGCGTCTGCTGCAGACATTTACAATCTAAGAGGCATGTACTGTCACTCTGACCTTGTTCTACTGCAAAGAGTTAAATCTTCTGGAGGCTGGTGGGTTTCTTGTTGTGTCATCTCAAGACAAAGGAGGAAAGGAAAAAAAACAGTCACAGCCAGTTAGCCACAGTAGATCAAGTTCTCAGGAGCACATCTGCAAATTAAGCAGACAGATTCCCCCACGTGAGGCTGTCTCTCCTCGCCACAAGCCCCCTGTGCTGTCAGAGAAGATTCCTCAGATTGCTCACATTTGAATCCCAATTATACAGAAAGATTTTGGAGGACGCAAAAAACCACTATCAGCCAGGTACGTCTAAATTACTGTTTTGCCCAAAGCAAACTTGGTTGATACACTTAGTAAATGTTTTGAGAAATACTATATTAAAAAATTTCTTCCTTAAGCCTGTTTATGGAGGTTCTTCAAAGCTCTCTAGGTGTCTGGATATGATTTTGATTGTGGAGAACTTGAAAGCAGCACTTGCTTTTCAGGACTATGATTTTTCATTTTGGAAATGAAAAAGCAGGTCAGTCAGAGGAAAAAAAAACAATACTGCAAAACAAATTTAATTCTACCATAGATATCTGTGTTCATGTCAAGTTAAAAACAATTGGAAACTAATGAATTTAACAGTCAGCAATGGACACTTACCAACTAAGACTCCATGCTATCCTGCAATCCATTCTCTCAGTGTCCAATCAGTACTGCTCAAATATCTTTGTGGCAATGAAAAAGGGTTCTTTGGGTTTGCTACAGTTCACAAGATCAACTCATTCATCATTTATTATTTGGTAGCATTCAAATTACTGTGAATTATTACAAAACCAGTACTTTTACTGTTTAATGTCACACTAAACAGCAGCATTGATTATCCATTGTTCTCCTGATTAAAGTGTTTTTGTTGCCTAATCAGGTAACAGGCAAAGCACATTGGTGAACAATTTTTACACAGAGTCAAAGAGGACAGTAAGTAGTAAATAGAGTTTGGGACTCAGTGGCTAAACATTGTAATCTAGTGACATTTTATAAACCTTAGATTTACTAGGACAGGACCAGTGGGAAACCTGCCTTCCACAGCAGAAGCTAGAAGACAAGGAAGAATATTCAAAGGTATATGAAATGTCACTTGATGTTTAGATGACTGAATCCTACCCCTTGTTTCTAAAATCCTACCCTTTGTTTCCTCTTCTCCATGAACACTTAAAACAGTTTCTGAAATGATACACCACACAAAATTGTAACTATATCCACCTATTTCCACAGTAAGTACATTTCAAATTGCATTAGCTAGTGCTTTGAAAAAGCACCTTCTCTCTTTATTTGATCCTTCCATATATATATCTCTCAATGAATCCATCTGAATTCCTTGTAAATCGCTTCTTGAGATATAGATAGATAGATAGATAGATAGATAGATAGATAGATAGATAGATAGATAGATAGATAGATAAACAACTATTACCTGAAACAAACCTNCCTTGTTTCTAAAATCCTACCCTTTGTTTCCTCTTCTCCATGAACACTTAAAACAGTTTCTGAAATGATACACCACACAAAATTGTAACTATATCCACCTATTTCCACAGTAAGTACATTTCAAATTGCATTAGCTAGTGCTTTGAAAAAGCACCTTCTCTCTTTATTTGATCCTTCCATATATATATCTCTCAATGAATCCATCTGAATTCCTTGTAAATCGCTTCTTGAGATATATATATATATATAGATAGATAGATAGATAGATAGATAGATAGATAGATAGATAGATAGATAGATAAACAACTATTACCTGAAACAAACCTGCTCGAAATACTGTTTGATTTTAAAATAAAATAGGGGAGAATAATCGTTTTCTTCTTTCTATTAGCTTAGCTTATAGCTCAGGTCTCTACTGCTTCTCAAATAAAGGGGTTATAAAAGTAATGCTGAGATTCTCATTTTTATAAGCCTTGCAGCTTCACCTCTTATAAAAATACCACATACAATGAAGCATGACTCAAATCACCATAACTGGTAATTGTTTATGCAAGTCCACCCTTCTCTGTTTATTCACCTTTACTTCTTATAATGTCTTTTCCCCAATATCTTGTGTTGCACCACAACAAAGGCATTTGTCTGTTTCCTACTGCACTACCTCTAATGCTAATCTAACTCCACAGTGACACAGTTTTGAGCACAAAGCCACAAAAAAACACTTTAAACTCTTTGGTTATAAGGTTAGATTTTTACCTGTTGGGTTCCCTGAAGCTGCTCGGGGTCAGATGAGCCATGGCCCAAAGGAATCAGTAGTATTGGAAGGTTAAAGTTGGAGGTCAGCACAGCCAAAGAGCAACCACACTGTATTAACACATAATTAGCATGAAAAAAACATAGAAAGCCAAAGCAATCCTAGCAGGTGCCTAAGGAGCTACATCTGTCAAAAAACCTCAGATATATATTCTCTCCGTTATGTACTGAACTGCTTGTTTAAGTAAAGTTCAAGAAATATTAAGACATTACAAGGAGGAAGTGTGTTTAAGCATGCTTATTTAACCAGTATCTATCAATCTCACTTTTAATCATTTTCACTGATCTTTTCTTCACACTATATCTGCAGACTCCCCAGATAGTATACTCTTCAGAACTGAGTACTGCTCAGTGTTCAGGAAATAATTTGTGACATTGTGGACACTAATAATTGTCATATTTGGAGATTCCTTAAGTATATGTAAAAACATAAGTTGCATACCAGGATGTCAATTGTTTGCCATTTTAATACTCTTGTTAGATTTCAAACATAAAGCAGCAGTCAAATGTAGAAAACTAGTGTTAGAAAATAAAGAACACTAACTTTCTCATTTAGAAAACTAATTTTCTTATGGCATCTTCAGTATGGAAGGCATTCTACCTTTCTAAACATCCTGTAAAAACAAAGGAGTAGACAAACAATGTGAAAGAAGAGACAAAGGACATCTAATCCAGCAAACTCAATTTAGTGTAAGCTCTGACACCATTTTTGAATGCTTATAAGAAACAAGCAGCAGAGATTCCTGTTTAGCCTATCACCTGAAGGTAAATAGCCTGGCAAATCTTTTCCTCATGCATAACAAGAACAAAACTTGCTGTGTATACTAACATGCTTGGAACAAGGTTCACTAATGTAATTAACTTATAACTGAACTTACAGTGCAGTACTTCCGAAAAGCAATCTAAATGTAGAAAAAACTACCACCTTCAGGGCAGAGGCATTAGGACTGGCTACACGGTGAAAAGAACTTGACCATGCTCTGCAAGTGATTCCACAACATGCAATACTGTAAGACAGGTATTGCACGGATTGTTTTTCAAATAGACTCAGTAATGGCTACATCTATTCTGTGTGCTCCGGCCTAAGCATATCACTTTTGAAAACATTCCATGGCAGATCCCTATTTTAGCAAGCACTTTGCACACCATGTGCAGGCAGGAAGTGCAGGAATATGGCAATTTGATGTAGTCAGTGTCATTGGTTCCCATCTTTTTACAGTACCTCCTCCTGTACATAATGTTCCAGATTCCCCAGGTTTTGATGTCACATAATAAGACACTTATCCTTCCTTAAAAAAAAGAAACCCTGTGTGTCTTGGTTTTGTTTTTACAGTATTTGAAGAGAAGGAATAAGAAAAATATGATCCTAAATATTTCAAAAGAAGGAATTACATCTTAAAATGTAGAGAGAATTAGGTTCTCTTCTAATGTTTAGTTCACACCTTTAAATTCTGGGCATTTGGCAAAGGCTGAGACAAAGAACTTCGACATTTACAGGCCAATGAATCGGCCAGTTATTTCCCTCCATGCTGTCTGTGCTTTGCAAAGCTTTTCCAATGTTACTACCCAGGCTGACTACATACACTCTTTTAGGTTTATGAACAAATAGGTTTACAAAAGTAAAAGATACCTCTTGAAACCTACTCACGAAAGCATGAGCAAACAGCAAACATGCAAGGTAAACAAACTGACCACGCTGAACACACACCGTAGCAAGACTCACAAGCCACCCAGACCTCTGAGCGGGCTGTTCAGCACAAGTGTGCAATTCAACACGGCACTAGCAACCTCCGTGCTACTTGCATGGTTAGAAATACAGCAGGCATCGCCTGCTTCTAAATGCAGACAACAAACCTTGATTTTTTTTTTCTTTCCTGCAAAACGCGTAACTGAAGCTCGCGTTCGGCTGTGCACGCACTCCCTCCAGCGCACTGACTACGGGGCACTGGGGCACGTTCCCGGCCAGGGCCCCCACAGCCTCCGTGGGGAGCCCGAGTCCCTGGGACGCGGGGCTGGGGGCAGCGCGGGCAGATGCGGCTCCCGCAGCCCCCAGGGAACCAGGCCGGGGGATCCTGCCGAGGCGATCTGAGACACCCGCGCGGCTCCAGAGCACCAGCCCGGCACCCCCGCCCGCCTCGGAAGGACAAACGGGCAGGAAACAGCCAGGCTTGTGGCAGCCCCGGCGCTGGGTCCCTCCGCCCTCGGGCGCCCCGGAGCCCAAACCCGGCCGCCAGCAGACCCACCCGCTGGCGGCCCCGGCGCCGCGGCACCACTCACCCGCCGCCAGCCCGCTCACCCCGCCCGTCCCGGTTCCCCACGCCGGGGACGAGACAAGAGGCGGCCGAGCCGCAGAACCCAGCGAGAACTACCGGCCCCAGCAGCCCGCGGGGCCGCGTTCCCATGGGAGCGGCCTCGCCCGCCCGCGAGGTGCCCTCCACGCTGATGTGCGGCCGCTTTGGGGTTGGGAATCTCTGAGACAACAGGCCATAATTTGTACAAAATCCCGGGGAACTGGTACACAGCTCATGTTTGACTCGCGTCTTGAGTCGCAGAAAAGGGTGTCTTTTCGGGTCGCAAAGTATGAGCTGAGCGCAACGATGTATTCGAATACTGTTAAATAATTCCAGTAAGGTTTAATGCGTGTTTGGTCTGTTTCTTTTGTGTGTGTGTGTGTGTTTTATTTTCTCAGGCACAGTATGGCCCAGTCGACAGACAAAATGTCGCTGCAGGTGGTATCAGCTGTCAGTAACTCATCCTTGCTTCAGCCAGGCTTCTCGCTCCTGAATTTTGATGGGCATGTTTTCCTTTTTGGGCAGA
This sequence comes from Neodrepanis coruscans, assembly GCA_013400695.1. Lineage (NCBI taxonomy): Eukaryota > Metazoa > Chordata > Aves > Passeriformes > Philepittidae > Neodrepanis > Neodrepanis coruscans. Next base: position 16,597 of record VYZS01076198.1, on the reverse strand, counting down.
AAGGATGGCCAAAGAGATCCTGCCCCACTGGTGTTTTCCTTCTCGATATAAAGCAGACTGAGCTCAAAATGAAACCTGCCTTCTTCTCTAAAGACTCATGTTACCTTCCCCCTCTTCGCTACCCTGCTCTTTGTGTACTCGGGAGCAATGCAAAGTCTGATGAGTACCACTATATCATCCATGGTGGTAAAACACCTAACAATGACCTGTCTGATAAGATTTACTTTATGAGTCTGATAAGCAAAAATAGCAAGAAAATGATGTTCCGATGCATTGAGAAAGACCTGGATGGAGATGTCCCTGAAGCTAGATATGGGCATACAATTAATGTAGTTCATAGCCGGGGAAAAAGCGTGAGTGTTATATTTGGAGGGAGATCATATACTCCTCTTGCACAAAGAACCACTGAAAAGTGGAACAGCGTAGTTGACTGTTTGCCATCTGTGTTTCTTGTTGATTTTGAGTTTGGATGCTGTACATCATACATACTTCCGGAGCTTCAAGATGGACTTTCTTTCCACGTTTCAATCGCCAGAGAAGATACTATATACATTTTGGGAGGCCATTCACTTCAAAATAACACCAGGTGCCCCAACTTGTACAAGCTAAAAGTTGATCTCCCACTGGGCAGCCCAGCTGTGACCTGCACTATCTTGCCAGGGGGGATATCTGTGTCAAGTGCTATAGTGACTCAAATCAGTGATACTGAATTTGTCCTTGTCGGTGGCTACCACTCTGACAACCAGAAACGGTTGGTGTGTAACACCATAGTTCTGGAAGATAGTAAAATAGAGATTGTTGAAAGGGTGAGCCCAGAGTGGACACCAGATATTAAACACTGCAGAATATGGTTTGGCCGTGACCTGGGCAAAGGGTCTGTATTGCTGGGCATTCCAGGGGCCAACAAACAGTTAATCTCAGATGCAAACTACTTCTACATTTTGAGATGCAAAGGAGCAGAAGAGGACAAGGAAGAAGAATTGACGACACAAATTTGCAGTCAGACATCAAATGAAGACCCTGGAGACTCCACTCCATTTGAAGATTCAGAGGAGTTTTGTTTCAGTGCTGAAGCCAATAGCTTTGACATTGGTGATAATGATACTTACAATGAGAATGATGAAGAAGATGAATCAGAAACAGGCTACTGGACCACCTGCTCTTCCAGTTGCAACATTGACATTAACTCCTGGGTCCCTTTCTATTCAACAGAACTCAACAAGCCTGCAATGATCCTGTGTTCTAGTGGGGCTGGGCACTGGGTCCACGCGCAATGTATGGATCTCTCAGAGACTATGCTTCTACGTCTCTCAGAAGCAAATGTCAAGTACTTCTGCAACAAACATGTTGACCTTAATAAAGGACTGCAAACTCCCCAAAAGGTGGTTCACCTGAAAAAGCAACCCATGAAACCATTGCGCAAAAAGAAAGCCATGAAGTTAGCAACGTCAATGAAAAAGTCCTTTCTTCGAAGACTGTTTGAATAGATTTACACTGCTGATATGTATTCACCTGGGAGGAAATGAAATCACAGTCAAAGACAGTAATGGTTGAAGCATGGTGGGTTATTTGAGCTCAGAGACATCTTTTTATTTCAATTATCTCAATATTTCTGTTACATTTTGAAGCTCATTAATTTATTCTGTCTCTTAGGTGTATTTTTGTAACATCCAGATGGGAACCCCATCATAGAAGGCATTGTGCAAACACACGGTCAGATACTGGTAACTGTGTGCTGTATTTTATGCTATAACTTCCTCCCCAGTAAGTTTAATGGAACTGCTGGTAGTATAAGACATTATCCCATGTACTCAGTGATGTTAGCATCTGTCCACATAGAACATTATATTACCAATTTTACTTTTTTATCTTAGTCCTAGAAATATTTGACCTAATTTATAGCTGCACTAGTCCAATTTTATGTTGGTGTAATGAAATAAAATGAGACTAATTACTCTGGTTTTAAACAAAAGTAGTGGCGTAAGTCCCTTGTGTCAGAAATAATGAAATATTCAGACACTGAGGGTCAGTTTTCTTCAGGGACTTCCACTATGGAAAGCTTACATATGGAGCAGTAATTGTAGATAATTAACTTTTTATTTTGAGAGTCATTGAATGATTATATGTCCATTTTAGCAACAGTTGTGGAATATCATCTCACAGTAAAAATCAAATTTCTTTTTGAAACTATTGTGCTCATCAACTGCTTTGTGTTTGTACTTTAAAAAAATATATAGTAGGCTAATAAAGTTTATAATAAAAATTGCTGCATTTTTTTCACCTACTCATGGGTAAATCAAACACTGTAAATCCCAAAGTTTACAAAAAGATAGCATGTATGCTTGGAAGATCCATATGAAGCCTGATAAGGGGTCTAGCTTCACAGCCACCCCATGCTCTGAACTCCCATTGGCTTCAGAAATTCCTTCTTATGAACAGGACTTTTATCATTTACTCCAGGTCCTCCGCTATCCATTTCCATCTCTGCTTTCCCAGGGTGACTGTGTAGAGTGTGAAAGCTTATAAGTGCAAGCTATAGCTCAGAGTGATTCATTGGACCAGTGCAGCATTCTGAGGGTAGAAACAAATGCAGTTGGCTGCTCAAAGCATGAGGAGAAGATTGCATTCAGATTGAAAAGGACATTGTCAAGGTTGAATAGCCCAAGAGTTTACTAAGTTGTTTTGTGGATTCTTTTATTAGTTATTTGTAAAGCCTCATCATTCATGACTTTTATTTTTATTACTTCTCCAAACATCTTTTCAGAAATCAATACCATCAGCTCAACATTTGTGAGCCAACAATAATAGCACAGTATTCACAGTCCAACTCTCATGCTGGATCTCTGAATAAAAAAGAAAAACAGGAGCAGCTGTCAGCTACTTGATCACTATGTGCAGACTCTGAGCAGCCACTCCTTTACAAGGCAGCCTCTGTAGCACATTATTCCTATCAACACAGACTAGTTCCCTTAAAACCTTACTAACTCAAGTCAACAGCAAAGAAAAGTCAAGGGCAACCATACAAAGTTTCCATTTCCAACCTTTTCATGTGCTGAGGGAGGTTATAATTTAGGTTGAGCTTGTAAATGGGAAGGATATCCCCTGATTCCCTTCTCAACAATCTGATATGGGTATAAATTCATAAGACTTTAATGCCAGTCTACCATTTCCTTTGTCATGCTGCTTTACATAAGCTCAGAGTGTATAGTGCTATATTATCTCTAATTCCTCAGATAGTAGATTGTGTGGTAAATTTGTCTGCTAGTGCAGATAAATAAAAGAGTGGAAGCATTTTCTTAAAGGAAAGCTTGACACTAGTCTACTAGAAGTGACATTCAGCCTGAGATAAAGCCTGGTGGCTTAGGCGCTGGTGGCGTGGTTGCAGTGTTTTGGGAGAAACTGAATTTCCAGAACTGCCTCCTGCAGCTTCAGTGACTCCCTGAGCCCTGGGAGCTGAGAGCAGGTACACTCAGTATGCGGCAAGCACAAGCACACATTGCAGCCCCTTCCAGTTCTTACCTGAGTTGTTCTTTAACACTGTGGCTATATAAAAAACAACTCAGTCAGACTTTATGTTATACCCCATTGGGCCCATAACAGTACTGTACTGTATATTTGAGCTGAGCTTTTTTTTAAATGTATGGTTTATTTGAGTAAGAGGAAGAAATTGCGTGGTTATTCCATGTCCAAGCTTCACGGTGAAGGGCTGCACAAGCAACAGTAAATCACAGCTCAGAGACTGTAGTTACTGCAGGAAGAGGAAGTTGTAAGTAAAATATAAAACACTTGAAAAGGCTAGAACATAGATATATGAACTTCAGCCTGTAAAGAAGACACTTGACATAGCCTTCAAGACTGCAGAAAATACTTAATTTCCTGAGTCATGTACTTAAAAAACATTCATTGTCTTCAAAACCAGCTAATCAATACAAGATGTTTCTTGCTTGGGCAGGTTAGAATTAGCAGATAAAATGAAGTAGATTTGAGTGCAGAAATAAATCTCTGTTGTACCTGCATCCAACTGACCTGTGTGTTTTGTAACCACAAAACACAGCATCATGATTCCCAGACACGTTTTAGTAATACTCCATTGCTATTATCAGCTTTTGTGAGAATAATATATGGATTTTACTGGTATTGAAAGGTGCTTGGAACTTGAAGTATCTGATTAATCTACAGGAAAGGCACAGCACAAACTTTAGCAGTAGCACTAAAGCATGTGTCATAGTTCAGAGTGACTCATTGAACCAACAGACCATTGAAAGGAGTGGAAATAAATAATGCAATTGGGAGACTAAAGCAAAAGAAAAATACTGAATTCAGACTGAAAAGGAATCTGTAAAGTTATTTGCTGCTAGACCATATGTCCTAAAGATAAAAGCATTGGCTTACTTTTTTTTTTTTTTTTTAATGTTTGGTGGCTATAGGTCCCTCTATATTTGATTTCCTACCCTATTACATTTCAAACAAGACTTTTGTAAAAGGCTTGAGCCTCTGAAAATCAAACCCCAATTTGTTGTTTCTACTTCGAAAACTGTGACATCGGAGCCCATTTTTAATTTGAAAAAAGCAAGACAATATCATTATAAACTTTCTGATTTCTCAATACATATACACAGATGTGCAGGATCTCCTTTGGGTGGTACTTACTGTGTATTTCCTTGTCCGCTTGCTCAGGGTGCCCATCTCCAGAGGAAGAGCTGGGCATTGAATATATACCTTCTGACCTCTATCCTGATGCTGCTAGAAAAGTTGCTAATTAAATCCTTCCTGATGTGTCCAATATTAATCTTGATGCAGAAGGTAGAAAAGCTCTTTAAACACTTAAGGAAACACTTAGGGGTTGCAGCTGGTCAACTGTTTGAAAATTATACCATATTCAGTCTCCTGAAACAGTACTCCAAAGAAGAGCAGGGACAGGCCTCATTAATCTTCATTTGATCCCAATAGAAATATATGGAAAATAAAATTCAGTCAGTTATTACAGATTTGGGAGTACAGGAGTTAAATCATCCTAATTTACCAGAAAACTCTCTGAGGTTTGTTTTTTGGTTTTACATGAGTTCTGGGCTTTTTCCATCCAACATTTTTTTCTTTGAGGTCAGATGAAGAAAATAAGTTGGTGATGTAAAGTCCAGGTATTAGATGTCTAATCATCTGGTTACACAAGGAAATCATGTAGCTTAATTTGCTCATCATTAATTCAATCCAAACCAGTTTGTTCACTTAAATCTTTTAACCCAGAGATATAATTGTAGGGAAGAAGGAA
>VYZS01076181.1:0-14700 GCA_013400695.1 Neodrepanis coruscans | reverse complement strand
ATGAATTACATGATACATGTCAAACAGTTTTACACTCAATTAGAAAAAGCTGCTGGGCTGAAGATTCACATCACTGGGGACACTTTACCAGACAGAACTTAGAAGTCCATGAGAAAGAAAGCACATCTTAACCTCTGCAAAACTCCAAGAGTAAAAAGAATAATAATGAGGAAGAGAAGGGGAAAAAACACTCTTGTGCTGCTTCACAAACACACGTAGTGCCCATTGCCTGCTTTATGCAACACAACAAACTCCTCTAATATTCTCCCAAAGATCTGATCAAACACAACAAGCAGGCAGCAAGGCGTGGATAAATAACTCCTGCCTGATGACAAACAAGGAAATATTTATGGAAGGCCATTAAACTTGGATTAGTGAGACACTGGAGCAGTTGCAGAGTAGCCAATCAGCTCTGCTGACTAAATACATATTTATAAATGCTTTAGCTGCTTTATTTACCCAATGGACCAAAATGGCTTATTCATTCTGTTCTGGTTTTATTTGGGTCTATCAAGTACAGTAAATGTGCAGTTAGGTGCATAATAAAAACTCCTTTAGAAAAGTAATTACATTACCTTCCCCACAGTAGATTTTTCCTCTCCCAAGCACCAAGAGCAACTGGACCATTTCACAGGCTCCTGAGCTCTTATTAAAAAAGTCCACTGGCACACACTAACAACTGAACTGAAATCTCACCTGGAAACTGAAGTCCAAAGAAAACATTTGCAAACAAAGCAGGGCCCCCTGAAAAGCACTCATTTAGGCAGAATACTTGCTCTGGCAGCAGCCAGAGACATGGGCACAGCCTCAACCACCTCAACAGTGCATCATATTAGGAAGGAATTCTTCCCTGGGAGGGTGGGGAGGCCCTGGAATGGAATTCCCAGAGAAGCTGTGGCTGCCCCATCCCTGGGAGTGTCCAAGGGCAGGTTGGATCCCCTGGGACAGTGGGAGGTGTCCCTGCCCAGGGCACTGGATGAGCTTTAATGTCCCTCCCAACCCAAACCATCCTGAGTGAGCCCACAGGGCTTGGTGAGAGTTGGATGTGGTGGAAGAACAAATAGAACTGCTCACTTCAGAGAGCCCAGAGCCCCTCCTGCCACACAGGACCCCCTCCAGCTCCACACCCTGAACTGACAGAGCACCAAGAGGGGCATTTCTGCCTTATTTTTCTCTCTCACTCGAAGCTCTGGAAACATTAACCTCATTGCTGTGCCTTATGGCTGAAGCTCAGTTCAGGAAGAACTGGCATGTGGAAACCTAACAATTCTGACATTTAAAATACACCCTGCTCTTCCACATTCAGCAAACCAGCAGCAGGTTCAAAACTCACCCCTCCAAAACCTGCCTGTGCTCCTGGAGGGTTTGAGGAGAGCAGGTTCTTCAGCTGTTGGCTGGATCTGCTACACTGATTGATGGAGAGACTTTTCACTAAAACTGTGGCAACTTGGGAAAGCTCAGGGTGTGCTTTGTTCTGTTTCTCCTCCTTGTGATTAGGGAACAGTGGAACAACGATCATTGTGGCCCTACAATAAATATATAAAAATATAAACAGTTCACCCACAACACAGAGCCTGGAAAAACTCCGAGAGGTGTCAGCCTTTTAATTCCAAGCAGTTAAAGTTCCTATCTTTATGGCAGTGTGATGTCATCTGTCTGAATAAATCTCAAGCTGCATCTCATTTAATAAGATTACATGGTCAGAGCAGAAGCAATTTGCTTCAACATTTCTTGGCTGAATGGTTTCAAAAGCATCTTTTGACACTAATTTGTTGAATGGATGATTGCAAGCAACACAAAAACAAGTTAAAAGTTTTTAAGTGTTTGGGGCTCAATCCTCAGCTGGTAAAAAGCAAAGGTGCTCCATTAATCCAGCAGAGCTTTGTTTATTTGCATCTCCTGAAGACCTGGCTCGGTATAAATGTGAGTGCAGATGTGCTTGGGCACAGAGTTATAATGAGCAGCCAATTTGTTTTAGTGCTGAGCATCCTTCAGCCCCACAGTGCCACCAGAACTGGGAGTATCTGTCAGCTCCACAAGTTGCAGAATTGTTTCTGTGTTCTTACTACTAAAATAGTTGGGGAAACCACCAGCACCAAGGAACTTGAAACCAGATAAAACCACGTGGAGAAAATAAGTATTAAACCCAAATGGGAGAAGAGATTCAATAACTGAAAAAAAGGTTTGATTTTTAGTTCCACAGAACAATATAAATGGAAGGTATTCAAATCCTGGGCTTGTTTCTCACATGCTGGGTTCTCTCAAGTCTGTGTTGTGAGGTTTTTTTGGCTGTTTGGGGATTTGTTTGGCTGGTTTTAAAGCACAAAACAAACCTGGCTCCCTCTCCAGTGTTCTGGTTCCACTGCATGAGCACAACACAGAAGGATTCCATGGTGGGTCACATGTGTCACCCACTGAGGGCCACACTGCCACTGAATTCAGGAAAACATTCTCACAGCTTCTAATCAGCTCCAAAAACCAGGTGGGTTCTTTATTAAAGAATTATTTTTAGTCCCAAAGGGCAATATTTGCACAGCAGACAGACATGCCAGGAACCAAAGGGTTCTGCAGCCTTTTCCTTTCCAATTGCAAAGGAAATCAGTCTCCATCCATCACTGGGAGGTGGTGCCAGCTGCAGTCAGGAAGCATCTCCCTCCATACCAGAGCAATTAAAAGATCATGTAATTACTGCTGATCCCTCACCCACAGAAGTCAGAGGAAAACCATTCATTGTAACAGGCTTTGGAGCAGCTTCAGACTTTCTCCAGCATCTGTAATCCTGACACTTTGGAAACCTAAAGCCTCTTGGTTTAACTACACTCATCCACAGCTAAAAAAAGGCAGAAAGTGGTTTCACACTCGACAACAATCGAGGCTTTGTTCCCTTTGGAAGGAAAGTATCTGCTTTAAATCTAAAACAATCAACCCTTTTGTCCCAAAATACAGAAAAACTGTGGAGCAGCTAAACCAGGATTGCCCCTCCTTTCACCAAAAGCTCATTTTTAATCATCTTGGATAATAACAGCAGGCACAGAGTAAGTCTGCTGAGCTCTCACTTTGGGGGGGTTTCTATTAGATAGTTCTAAGTTTTAAAGTTTCCCAGCTCTTCAAGAGAAAGAACAGAAGGATAAACCCCCACACCTTCAAATCTTTTCCAATCATCCGCAAAAATTACCATTTCAGGGGGGAAAAAAGGCCTGAATTTTAAAATTAACTCCTATCACAAAATCTATAATAAATCCTTTTGTGTGTGTAATAAACATTTCGACCCTCCTGTTATTTCTTTCCCTGGCACCAAGTGGTATCTGCTCTGCACACATTTTAATACTGAAGAGGTTTCTGCAGAAGCCTTTGGTTGAATTATTTTATAGGCACTATTGAGGAATAACTCCAGAGAAGAAGATACTTAATCACTGCTGAAAATCCCCAGGTAGCTCTGCAAATCCACAGGCTTTTGTGGCCAAGATGTATTTGCCACGTTTGTTAGAATTTGCTTGACTTGTGAGGAGTTTGCAGTTCTTCAGGCAGACTGGATTATTCACAAAAGCCAAATTTAACTACACCCCTTAACTCCCCCAGTGGCTGAATTCACCTCAGTTCCCTGTGTCTGAATTTCACCATGAGGGAAATTTAGGGTTTCACCCCCCCAAGTGGAAGCCAAGCCTTATGCTGTGAGAAATCAGCCTCCCTCAGCCTGGGAATTTGGGATTTTGAGACACTGATCTCCAATTATTGCCCTGGAGTAACATTCTCCAAGCACCCAAATCTATAAACTCAGGCCTGCTTTCAAAACTTGCTGTATTTAAGCTCTTGGGAGTGTTGGGTACTTTCACTGGGAAGGAAACTTTGGATTAGAGGTACATCCACAATCAACTGCACCACAAACTCTGAAATGTCTCCACATCCAGGATGTCAGGATGTTCCTCTGCATCTCAAAGCAACCCTGACCCAAAGGCTGAGGGAAGTCCAATAAAACTGGATTTCTTCACGAGGAGAGGCAGAAGTTTTACCAAACACACACACACATAAGTTGGGTAGCAAAGCTAAAGGGATTTCACCTTTAGCAACTCCTCTATTTTTAATTCATTCAAGCCTCTCTGCTGCCTCAGCCTCACAGAAAAAAAAACAAAAAACAAACAAGAAAAACCAAAATACAAAAACAAAATCAAAAAAATTTAATAATAAAAGGCCCAAATAAACAACAAAACACCACCAAAAAAAAAAAAAAGCCAAACAAAAGGAGATTATCTGCTGAGATGACAAGGTACCCTTGGACCTGACCTTTTTCATTTCTGCATTAAAACACTGGTAGCTACAACCTCTTGCCAACATGTGGGATGCCTGAAGCAATGAAAGGAGCTGCTGGAAGGGAACAGGGAATGTATTAATCCATTGAAAGGAGGCTGCCACCCCCTTCCCGTGCTACAGAGACAGATGAGCAAAGCAACTGCCTGATCCACAAAACATCTGCTGAACAAAGGCAGAATTAATGACAACCTCACCCTCCTCACCCAACTGCCAGGAGCCACCCAGCAGCTCCTGTGGCAGCAGGGACTGAGCTCAGGACACTGAGCCACCTCTGGCTGCACCTGCAGGGGCTTTGGTCACCCATGGAAAGCCTTGGTCTGCACCTTTTTATCCCTGAAATGCTCCAGGGTCAGAGTTTCTCATAAATCACAGCCTGGTTTGGGTTGGAAGGGCATTAAAGCTCATCCAGCTCCACCCCCTGCCATGGGCAGGGACACCTCCCACTGTCCCAGGTGGCTCCAACCTGGCCTTGGACATTCCAGGGATGGGGCAGCCACAGCTTCTCTGTGTCAGGGCCTTCCCAGAGATGAATTCCTCCCTAATATCTCATCTAAAACTACCCTCCTTCAGTTTAAAGCCCTCTAGATCCCCTGCCAGCACCCAAAGCTTGACTTGCACCCCCAATCATGCAACTCCCTGCCATAAGAGCAGCTCTTTATTGAGATAAAATGCAATAAATCTACAATTTGCAGCACCAAAGAGCCATCAGACTGTTGGAAATCCCACAGCAGCACAACCACTCAAGTGTGTAAACTCAGGCTTGTTTTCAGAAGTTACTGCAAGAACACCCAACACCCACACACACACACTGAAAGAAAACTGGGTTTCCTACCTTTTCTTCTTGTAACTTCAAACCTTCTGGAGTCCTATAAGGAAAAAGAGAATTTTTTTTGGTGGCGTTTTTGATTAAACACAAAAATTCTTCAAAGGCAGGATGAACAAAACCCCCTAAAAACATCAGTCACTGACCCAGGGAAACATTTGTGAGGCTCAGTGCAATAACTGAGGAGTAATTGCAAGCACACACTTCAGTCTGACAACAGATATTTAATGGATAAATATAATCTAATACAATATATCCTAATAAGGGAGAAATAGAACCCGAAGTGATTCATCACTGTGTGATACATCACGTTGTAAAACAACATTTTTCTTAAAAATGAGGAAACAACGTTTTTTCTTTAAATTGAGGCAAAGTTAGGAGGGATATTATCACTACACCAAAGATTTGGGGGTGAGGAGGGAGGAGCCACTGCAGGTATTTTAGCAGAGACTTGTTCAAACACCTGAATCATTTCAAAGCCAATGGACTATTCACCTTTAGAGCTCATTTCAATCCATGCACACCCACCATGATTTGCATCACAACCATCTCCAATGCACAAACTCCTGTTAAAAACACACAGCACCAACTCTCCGAGGGTATTGCATTCCCAGACTCCACTATCTCCTTCTCCTAATGCTGAGGCTCCAGAGGAATAAATATTTCATTCCAAGCAGGACCATTATTTATGGGTTAATTACAACCAGGTCTCATTTCCTGCATTTAGGATTAAGAGCAGTGGAATCCTGGAACTCTGTTAAAGCCACTTTTTCCTGTGTCCTTTGGCAGCAGCAGGTGCTGCCTCTCTCCCCTCCAAGGGACCACAAGCTGTCTGTCTAAAAACAAAGCTTTCACCCAACCTGACAAAGATCAGAACTGCACAAAGGGTCTCCTTGGCACCCTCCAAACCAACTGAGAGGGAGAACCAAAACCAGGAGTATTTGCTTAGAAAAACACTGTCATTATTCCCTGCAGGATGCTACCTCAGTGATCCTGAGCAATATGTAAAATGGCACTCAGGATTAGCAGGGACTTCAAAGCATTTATCCTCTTTAGGCAGCAGAGCTCCAAGCTGTGCAGGCAGTTCTACTCCAGGGACTTGTCTGAGCTTTTCAAAATATTAGTTTGAGAGGTGGGGCACAGGATGAAAAAAAACCCCTCAGCTACAGCTGCTCTCCTTAATCCTGTGTACATGGAGCCCATGCAAAAGGGAAGAGTGCTTTTAAAGGTCCCCAGAGCCCCTCACTTTAACAGGCTGCTGGAATTCTCTGCAGTTCAAAAGCTTAGAAACACTAAAACTAATTACAACTATTATATTGATCAAAAGAAAATAGAGAATCAAGGCTCCATATGAAAAAAATTCCAAGTGTCAGCTCACTTCTATTAAATGCCTTTTTGGTGTTTCCATGTCTGCACATGGAAAACAAAGGTTGGTCTTCAAAGTTTCTCTTCTTTTTACTCTATTCCCTTTATAATTCTAAGCTCTGATGAATATAAACTCCCCCCAAATCATATGCAGGATTCAGAGGAAAAGCTTGTGGGAGAACATGAGGTCAGTTCAAACCATCACTTCTCATTCCTGGGAAAAGGGAAGTGCATCCCCCAAAACGTCCCTTCCATGGGGAAAACACCAATGGCACTGGGAATTCTCAGGATTTCAGGAGACTACACAGGAAAATGGAAAAATAGCTGCCAAGCACAGCAGGGCTTAAAGGGATCAGCTCCAGGTAAGGACCTTCCTTGTAGAAGATACTGATCTCAAGTTAAAAAAAAAGGGTTTAATAGTGTCACCAGTAGAGAACCAAACTATTTTGATAAAAATGACACTGAGGTTCTGGAATGCATTGCCTGAGGAACACTTTGCTGCAGAAGCCATAAAGCAGATGGTTATAAATGAGACTTATTTCATGGGCACCATTTAATGACTGCAAACTCCTTTAACTAAAAATCTAATTTTATCAGAGCATAAATCACATGCTTTGAAGGGAAAAATTTGTTTCAGATTTTCCCTTCCTTCTAAAAAACTTCATGTACTCCTGTAAATAGCACTTCATTAATGCAAGACAACAGTTTTATTTGTCAAGGTTCACTTTTAGCACCTATTTTGCTACTTTTTAATGTTTAGTCAATTGAGTGCAGAATAAAAGGTCCTTCTGTTCTCTGGCTGAAGTGCCTCATCACTGTTATGTGGAAATCAATGTGGTGTGTTTGCTCCACTATTGCCTTTCACCAGCCACTGAGAAACTGCATCTCCTAAAGCCCAGCACCCCCAGTGTCAATCAAGGATGAACCTAATTGTGCCTGGATTGGGAGGGCTGAAAAATCAACCTGAAATGCAGTTCAGTACCTGCTGTCACACAGCTTCACTCCCCTGGAGCTGCCGTGTTGTAGCAACATCTGAGGGAACCCGATGCAATTTAACAACTGCTTTGCACAAAGCCCTTTGCTGCTCTCACAAAGGCAATGCCAGTCCCTCAGAAGGCAGCATGGGGCTGTCCTGCCAAGGCACAAGAGCTGGGCTGTGTTCTGTCCCCTCATTAATGCTCAGTCACGGGCCCACAGAGGAGCAGAGCACTGGGGAGAAGGCAGATTTCATTCACAGCAAACACAGGGCACTGGGAACTTCATTGTGCAGCGTGAAAATACAGCCCCAGCCAGGGAATGCACAATGCAGAGCAGTGCTGGGCATCCAGGGTGCTGCAGGTGGGGTCACTGACAGTCACTACTGAGGGATTCAAGCAGCAAAACCACCTTCAGGTTGTTTAGTACAGAATCACAGAATGGTTTGGGTTGGAAGGGACCTTAAAATTCATCTCATTGTAACCCCCTGCCATGGACTGGGACACCTTCACTGGACCAAAGTGCTCCAAGTCATGGCCAGCCTGGCCTGGGACACTCCCAGGGATGAATTCAGGATGTAGTTTCATACATTTCCCAGCCCTTTTTGCCCTGATACTGAACATGGGCCACCAAAGTGGTGCCAAGCTGCCCTCAAGCCCAGCAATCCCCAGGAAAACCCTACAAGGGTTTCAGTCTCCTGCCCCTTAACACTGATTTAGATCTGCTCATTGAGCCTTTCGACTAAAACACAGTGGACTTGATCAAAAAATCCCCCACCAACTGATGCATCAGATGGAAGAGCTGCAGAAGAGCAGGTGACACATTCCAGAGGCACAAATTCCCTGTTCTGGGGGCCTGCAGCAACCCCCTGGCCAGACACTTTGTGGGAGGCACAGCACAAGCAGATAAATCACAGCCACTCCTGCAGCTGGGCCTTGCAATAAATCAGCTCTTCCTCTGCACACACCAGGTCTCCAGGGAGCTGCTCCCAGGATCAGCCTGACTGCTGTACAATTTCTAAATATACAGTCCTGACTCATTTAGCAAATTAATAAAGAAGTGTCTGTTCCTATTAATAGATTATCATGCCAGGGATTTTTTTTTTGCTCTCCCTTCAGAGTATTCTCTTCCTTATCTCCAGTGAGGAGTCAAGCAAAGAGAGGAGATTGAAATTGGATAGTTGGAAGAAATTGTTGGCTGGGAGAGTGGGGAGGGACTGGGATGGATTTCCCAGAGAAGTTGTGGCTGCCCCATCCCTGGGAGTGTCCAAGGCCAGGCTGGAACAACCTGGGACAGCGGGAGGTGTCCCTGCCCAGGGCAGGGGGTGGGAATTAGATCAGTTTTAAGGGCTCTTCCCACCCAAACTGCAGCACCAGCAGAGGTTATGTCTAACACACAGCTTAGGCTGACAATCAGCATTTTCTGCTCACAACCAAGAATGCAGAATATTTTCAAAAAAAACACGTTAAACATGCTGAGAACATCCACTCTATTTTTATTTTTTTGATCAGGCATGAGGGAAAAACCTCAGATCACGTGTCAGTGTTTGGAGAAAGCCTGCTGTCAGTACAGACAGTGGCAATTTAGATTTGTCCTGTCTGCTGCAAACACTGGGAGAAGCTCTGATGTCTCTCATCACACAGGATCATCTGCTCAGCCATAAGGCAGCTAATTGAGGTAATTGCTGCAGCTCTGATTTTACTCACTGCTGTTTCTGCACTTCAGATGAGACACCCAGGTACAGCTCCATAAATCTGCACATGGTCATTCCCAGGGAAGCTCGTGGGATGGCTGTTTTTAGAAACCCCAAACTTGCAAATCTACCCTTTCTAATCCAAAAGCTGAGGCTCTCTCTGCTTGATGGTACAAAGGACTTCAAGTAGAACTGTCTTCCTTTAACAACTACTGCTACAGCCTTTGATTTAAAGGGAAAATATGCTAAAAATTAATCAATATTTAGTCTTTATTAAGCCTAAGTGGCTTCTGAACAGAATATCAGAAAGTGTCCCATCACAGCCCAGTTAAGACTGCCCTTGATTTCTTTTTCATTTGCAACATGTTCTACTTTGCTTTTATTCTCTTCTTCAGAAACAACCAGCATTTCCTCATTTAGGCTTCATTTTTCACAGTTGCACCTTGGCAATCCCTGACACTCATTTTTGGGCCATAATCACTTATGTAAACCAAAATTATTCAAATACACAGTTGTTCCAAGCAGCCCGACACTCAAATTTCCCAGTACTCCAAGCACAAGAGCATCCCATAAAGACAGCATTTATCAAACCCTCTGAGTGCACACAAGTTAAATGGGGTTTGGGGATGCAGAGGAAGGACCCCAACAAATATATGTAACAAATAATATACAAACACTGTCAAAACATTCCACAGCACCTTGACCTGCAGATGCTCTGATAACCAGCACTCATATCTCCACAGGGATAATGTACTTGTTAAGGTTTAGGATGCTCCACTAAAAAGCAATTACAGCTTGTTAGAGACACCACAGGCAACAGAACTGAGTTATCACCACATAAAGTGATACAAAAATAAACTTTGTCTTGTCTCCCTGTCCCTTCATTAATGCTTCAAACAGGAACTGGCTGCAGCCCAGCAGAGATTTAAATTCAAAGCTGATTCTTTCCTCCTCCAAACTGACTGAAAAGCATGAACACTGACAAGGCAGAGAATACATTAATAATAATAATTATTATTCTAATAAATACCAGGATATTAGGCTTTCAGAGCTGCATGTCAAACTGATACACTGTGCCTGTCTTATTCCAGGCTCAGGCACTAAAACTGTGCCTATCTGAATTCAAAGCAAAATCTTTTGATAAAAGTCTTGGTGATTTTGTACCTTGCTTCCCAAAACATTCCCTTCCTGGTCTGTCAGGTTAAGGAATATGACTTTGCCAAGGAAAGGAGCAAAATCATTCAAAAAAATCATCCCCGTGGCTCCTTTGCTGCTCAGAACAGCCTGGTGTGGCCTCCAAATGCAGCAGCAAGTGATGCAACATTCAAGAGTCTGAATGTAATGAGGAGTTTGAGCAATAATTGCTACTCAAACCAAGCACAGTTGAGGCTGAGAGTGGATCCAGAGGGATGATTTATCATGGGCAGGATAAAGGGCTGATCTGATCCAGCTGTTTCCAGCTGTTGGGAAGCTGGAGGCACCTTTATACCTGGAGATTTTAAGCAGTTCAGGTGCCCCAGAATCTCAGAACCACAGGATGGTTTGGTTTGGAAGGGACCTTAAAGATCCTCCAGTTCCACCTTCCACTATCCCAGGGCTCCAAGCCTTGGACACTTCCAGGGATGGGGCATCTAAAACTCTGTTCAAATTATAATTAATGAGCAAAACCCATGGATAAAACACAGCCAGCACCTGCCCAATGCCAGCAGGAAGGATGTCATGGTGCCTTGAAAAACAAGTTTGCTGTGTTTATGACCATAAAAATCAGGATTGTTCTGACTGCACAAGATCCTTTGGGGTTGGTGATGGAATTTAAAGCACAAAACAAGATAAAGCAGCAAACAACAATGGATAGGAATGATCAAGGAGCTGAGATTTTGGCACAGCTTGTCTGCTTTACCCTTGAACTGTGCTCTCAACAGTCCAAATTAGAGACACCAGCACAGAGCTGCCTGTGAACTGTGCTCACCCCAAAACATCCCACTGCAACATGGAACCAGACCTGCTAAAGGCAGAGGCAAAAACCTGGCCAAAAATATCACCCTGGAGTGGTGCCCTCTAAATACTGAAGTGTTTTGGCAGATATTCCCCTCAGTAGGATTTAATCCCATGAGAGTTCAGCCCTGAGAAGCTGCACCCAGGTCCAGGGGCAATTCCTGGCTTTCCAGCACCCCCTGGAACCAGCCCAGGAGAAGTTTCACAGTGTAAAAGCAACAGCAGCATTTTCCAAAATGAATACAAACCAGGCAAGTTGCAGCTTTCCACTTAAATACTAATGCTGTCCCCTTTTTTTAATTAGATTTTCTATTTTAGCTCATTCTACACCACTGGAATTTCATATTGCATGCACATATTTATTAAGTATTCTAAAAATATTCCAGAAAACAAACCTATTCTCAGGAATACCCCAAAAATCTGAGGGAGGAAAAGGCTGAGCATCCAGAAAATCACACACCATTTTTATGTCACAGAGTTAATGCCTCATCAGTAGATGGGAGTCTAATTTTTCCTTTATAAATGCAAAGCACAACTGCCATAATTCACCACAAACCATGAAGAAATCGATTTAGCAATCTGAACATAAATTAAGCAGCGTTTTTGATTCAGCCAGCTTGTTCCTATGCAGATCAGAACAAGTATTAGTGAAGGTCAGTGCCCCTTCCCCAAGTGTTTGCTTTGATGAAGTTCTCAGGAATTTTCCATCAGAGCACATTTCCAATTGCTTGACCTGGAAATTAACCCTTTGCTTGTTTTTAAAGCAATTTCAGTCATTTGCCAGGAGCTTTTCTGTTTGTGAGGCAGTGTTTTTTAAAGGTGTGTTAATGGAGCTGCATATTCATCAAGCCGTAAAATTTGGTACCTGACAAACTTCTCAGGGATAAGGAGCTCCACAGTTAACAAAGCCCAAGGTCACTACAAAGAATTTCAGGTGGTTTTTATTAATAAAAAGGTATTGTGGCCAAATTATTGTCAGCAAGAGAAAAGATCTGCTGTTTTCTCTCATTTCCTCTGACCTTTGCTCAGGGCTTTCAGGTTTGGTGCCACACGATATAAAGACTATTTCTAGTGGAAACAACCTCTCCATACAGTTAATTTTTCAAAAATCTGAATTATAACTTACTCCCCTTGAAGGTCTTTTAATTGCCTTCTCTGTACCTTCCAAATTTTAATATTCACACTTGTTAAATTCCAGGCAAACCTGAGTAAATATGTTTCTAGCTGAGACTCTTCCACCTCAAGCAAGATCAAGTAATTGGTGCAATAACATCATGGTTTTTAGAGGAAGATCAAATGAATTAATGTCTTTCAAGTGATATAATAGTTCTGTGATTTATGTAAAGTAAATTATTTCAGTAATGAATTTAATTCCTCGGAGTGACTTTTTTAGAAAATCAAAACTAATGTGCATTAGTGAAGAATGAATTTTCTCAGCTGCAAAAGCATGCAAAGCACTTCAGTATTCTTAATAAAAAAGGCAAGAATGACCTGAGACTCTACAAGAACACATTTAACAGGGTACCAGTGCTCTACCTGAGCTACAAAGCAGCCAAACACCAGTGGAGGTGTGAGGGGAACAGTTTTATTTCCATCTCCCACTTCCAGAGTAATCGTTTAGCAAACACACAATAATCAGGCACTAATTAAATCCCTAAAATCCCTAAAATTCACCGCTGACTGCTCAACAAAGTCACAGTTTTAGATTTTTATGGCTTTATTCACAAGTTTCAGCCTCGGACACAGGAGAATCTGAGCCTACATGATCCAGCGAGAGCTGTGGTGCAGAAAAGCCCCAGTTCTGCTCCATCCACTGCCCCCTTCAGCACTGAGAACAACCTCAGCTGCTTCTCCACTGCCACAAAAGCAGGACTGAAGCCAGGGAGGGCTCTGCAGTCCTGCCCTCAGCACCCCATGGAGAGAGGGAGCTCACCCCTCACCCCAGCCACTGGCCTTGCTCTCTCTTCCCTCTCTTTGTGTTTCACATCACAAACTCAGGAGGGAAACACTCTGGGAAGAAACTTTGCCCATTCTCTCAGAACTATCTATGGCTCAGATTTCTTTTTTTTAAGCAGCAAAAGAGCCTTTTTCAGGTTTCACCTAAAGGTACCAGTGAAGAGCCAGAACAAAGTTTGCTTTTTAAGTTTAGTTTCACTGGTGTCAGGAGCCACAGGTCAGAGCACAAGTCAAGTCTTTGGGGCACAAACAGCATCTCCACCAGAGCCAGATGCCCAATTTCACCCCCAAATGATGTCAGTATATTGAATAATTCTGAGAGGAGTTGCTTCACTGGTGTTTAATACAAATATACACAGCCAAGCCCACACTTGATTTTTGTTTTCAGGGTGCAGTGCTTGAACTGAGCCCCAAAAATAGACCCCCAAGAGCTGCAGCAGCTGGTGGTACAATACCTCTTGATGCAACCTCCCCACATCTGAGTAGAGCCTTCTGCTCCTCTCCATGGCCATCCATCCCCTCGGCACCAGTGGCAAAACCCCAAGCAACACGAGGGAGCACCAAAAGCTTCTGGATGTCATCATGTCAAGTCTGTTGGAAACAAGAGAACAGTCATGGAACAATCATCTCACAGGTTCAGTGACATGGCAGAGCTGCAGCTGATGGTCCATCCACACTCAGGGCCTGTGGAGCTCCCACACTGGGGCAGTTTTACCCCAAAACCATCCATGGTGCTCCCAGTCTGGTCCCACACAGCTCCTGCAGAACCAGAGTCCTGGCATTTCTATCACTACCATGGCCAAAAGCAAAGCACATCACAGCAGCTATTATGGTACTGCCAAAGCCAAAGGGTTTCTCCAACCACGAGGGAGGTGATTTCTCCACTCAGCCGCCTCTGTCCCAAGCAGAGACATTTCCAGGCCCTCCCACACTCACCCCACTCCAGAGCAGCACCATCTCCCTGGCAGTGTTCCCCC
This sequence comes from Neodrepanis coruscans, assembly GCA_013400695.1. Lineage (NCBI taxonomy): Eukaryota > Metazoa > Chordata > Aves > Passeriformes > Philepittidae > Neodrepanis > Neodrepanis coruscans. The sequence continues at coordinate 608 of VYZS01076181.1, read as the reverse complement.
ACAGCCTCACACCAGCTGCAGGGAACTGGGGAGATGCAGGCAGAGATTCCCACCACATCTGCATCCCCCTTGAGCAGGGGGTTCTTGTCTTGTGCAGGGTTTTTTTAAAAGAATTTGGAAGTAAAGCCAATGGTGCCCTGGGAGCCGAGTCAGGAGCTGTGTTTCCTCTGAACTTCTGGGGGGACAAGAACACAAGATTTGCGTCATTACTTTCTGCCACTAAAATACCAAAGGAGGCTTCGGGCTTGGAGCCATTTCGGCGGTGGCTGAGGGGAGTTGTGACCTTTCCAGGTCTGTGGGGGAGGCTCAGGCAGACCCGTTAACGAAGCAATAATGACACTTAATGAAGCAAAGGCATTTCCACAGGATGCAGTGACAGCTTTGAGCAACACCCATCAAGGGGTTACCTGCTAATGGCAAATTAAGCCGAGCTGAATTAACTCCCCATGACACACCTCACCTTGACAGGACTCATTTTACAGTGTTTTCGTGCCATCTATTTGCTGCAGGGTCTCTCCAAGCCTTGGTGCATCACTCCTCCCTTTGGAGCCACGACCACTGACACCAGCAGTGACTCAGTCTCAGCTCTTCTGTTTCCCCCATCCCCA
>VYZS01076166.1:0-30746 GCA_013400695.1 Neodrepanis coruscans | reverse complement strand
TAGAATGTCTAGAACTGGAAGAAACCTTAAAGATCATCCAGTTCCATGCCCCTGCCAGGGGCACCTTCTACTAGACAATATTGCTCCAAGTCCCATCCAACCTTGCCTTGAACACTTCCAGGGATGGGGCAGCCACAGCTGCTCTCTCGGCAGCCTGTGCCTCACCACCCTCCTAGGAAATAATTCCTTTCTAATATCTAACCTAAATCTACCCTCTTTCAGTTTATTACCCTATAAGGCAGCTTGGACTGGCACGTGAGCCTGTTAGGAAATGCAAACCAGCACAAGTCAGAGCACAGATTCCCCAAGCCCAGCTGTGTGGCCACAGGAGATGAGTGAAGGCACAAGGGCACAGCATGCACAACTCGAGAACGAATAGGAGGCCCAGATGAGTGTTTAAAAAGCCAGTCTCATGTGTGACCAAACTGAATGCTTGTTTTGTTTTTGGTCCAGTGGAACCTGCAATGGAGGAGTTAGACAGTTTTCTTCCTTGGCTCTGCCATCAAAGGGACACAGGAGGGTGAATTTTGTCTACTAATGAAATTATTACCCAAATTATGCAATAATAAACACATGTCTATTTGAAGAACAAGTAAAAATTCTTTGGGATAGGGAGAAGGGGTATTTCAAACCATCCGAGGAAGAAGAGTTGTCTCCCATTCAACACCGTTTATTTGAATGGGACTTAATAGATAATCTGTTCCTAAACGTAAGCAAGGAAACAAATACCAGGGAACTGATAGAGCAGACAACTAGAATTCTGGATCTGGATTTCTCTCCCCAGCTCTGTATCTAAAATGCACTTTGGCCTTGGTAACTTTCTGTTTTTCAAGCCTCAGTTTAACCATTTTTTTAAAACTAATAAATCCAAACGTTTCCTGTGATGATACTGTAAAAGTTAAGGTGTTTGGAAGGAAAGATGTTCAGTTTATTATTAATTGGGCTGCATTTTTACAGACTCAGCCTCAGAAAAAAAATCTGTAAAATTCAAAACATTCATCTATGTCCTCAGGTTCAAATGACGGAAATAAATTAGAAAAATGTTATTTAAGTGCTAAGCGGGATACAGCAATAGGACTATTGTATTTCCATTTGCACTGCAAGCAAAGAATTAATCACAAATGTGCTAGGCCAGTGTGGTTTTCTATCATGTTTATGAAGATGATTTACCTCCTATACAGAATTAGCCACATTAGTGGCTAAGGATATTTACTAAGCTGTAAGAAAGAAATCAGTTTTAAATTCTACTGACTTCTTTTCATCTGTGTCTCAATTAAACACTCAACATTAAATTCTTCAAATTTTTATGCTGCTACTTATAATGGGTCAGAAATGTCAGAGTATCCTTGAAGTGGAGTGCTCTTCTCCAAAGCACTTTACATAGCTTAATTAGCACAGTTATTTCTCTCCCTGTGCCTTCTCCAAGGGCTTTCGTTATGTCAGATGCTTCTAGTTATTAGAGATCAGAGCCAGAAGTCAACTGATGAGCTACTGATTGCTCAAGCTAAATGTAATTTAATGCAACAGTTATATGAGCAGTTTGCAAAGCCCCTCTGGGGACTGCATGTGCAGGGATGCTCGAGGATACACATACCTATAGGCTCTGTGCAGAGCAGCACAAGACACACATGTTCCAAAGGCCATCACTATGGCACTTTCTTTTATTCTACCATAGGAAGAAATCAAGAAAAGAAGCTTTAAAATTGTCAAAAATTAGATGTTTGTTTTGTTGTCATGTAGTTGTTTTTATTGTTTTCCTTTTTTTTTCTCAGGCAGTGGGGGATCTTCCCAACATCTTCAAGTAGCTTGATGTCAAATCCCCAGCCTCAGCTGTGTAATTGCTGTAGTTGGGCAGTATGGCCAGTTGTCCTCATTTTAAGACCTGAAGTCAGATCATGTCTCAGAGTTGCTGGTTGAACGTTTTTCTGTCCAAATTAACTGACTGAGTTGAATTAGTTCTGATTCTGGTGAATGCATGTCGTTAAGGTATAAGTCCTCTAAAATGTTTATCTATGAAAAGTGAAACTTTGACCCTGAAATATCAGAAATCATTCCAATTAGACTAAACACACATAATTCATATAGTTCATTATATGGTGAAGTCTCTTACCTACCCTTTTCTGATCACAGCTATTATGTCAATGACAGCCATGGGAGTGCATGTTATACTGGGATTTTCCACTTGCTCTTTATTCAGTACCAATCTGATAACAGGATGAAAAGTGGACTTGAGGAATGCAGTTCAAAGGACTTGCACTACTGAACCTGTGTACCAAGCCCAGCTAAACAGGCCATAGTAATGACCTGTGAAGGTGTTGTAGAGTGGAGAGAGCCTGTTGGGGCCATGAAACACAAGATATGTGGAACTGTGGGAGTGTGAGAAGGAGGAGCCAGGCAAGGGGCACTACAGGAAGGCAGCTAAAGGATGCCATAGGAAACAATGGTCATGGCAGTACTATTCTGACAAGAGCTTTCCTCCTCCATCTCCCTGTAGTGGTCTTGCTAAGTTACAATTCTTAATGTTTCTGTTTCTGCTCCTGAAAAGACTGGATACATTTTTAAAAACCTGATTACCAAAATTACCCTTCAGAAACAGTAAGGAATCAGTCAAGTCAGATATTTATCCAGACTGCTGGATTNGGTCATGGCAGTACTATTCTGACAAGAGCTTTCCTCCTCCATCTCCCTGTAGTGGTCTTGCTAAGTTACAATTCTTAATGTTTCTGTTTCTCCTCCTGAAAAGACTGGATACATTTTTAAAAACCTGATTACCAAAATTACCCTTCGGAAACACTAAAGTAAGGAATCAGTCAAGTAAAAAATTTATCCAGACTGCTGGATTTTACTATATGAGAAAGGATGGGAAGCTATAGTATGAGAGTGCTGATGCAATGTAATATACACTGAAATTGATCCAGGTTTATTGTAATGTTTAACGCAGACACTGAAATACAGATGCTCTCTGAAGAACAGTCTCATGTCTTAAGTTGGTATATTTACCCTGCATGTTACCAATCCAGTAATACATTGTTGCTGGTAGACATCTTATTCAAAAAATGCCTATCTTCTTCAAAAAAACCTTTTCCCACATCTGTGGTGCTGTAGACTAACCCTTTTTGTTAAGGCAAACTTGATAGCTACATTGTTAATTCAGAGACACTTGACCACCTCTGTGCCTGTATTGTCTGTTCACAGTAGTTTTCCCTTTATCAGATCCCACTGTACATGCTGTAGGACCCCCAGAGGACACAGTGCTTTTAAATGCTCAGCTTTTGATTGAGATCAGGTGCAGGTGAATGAACAGTGTGTGTAGAGTGGCAGCCAACAAGGCTGGGAAGTGCTGCAGTGTCTTGGGATGGAGCAGCCAGCTCTTGGACACAGCACAGTGGCTGGTGAAATCTCTTTGTTCCTATAATGTTTCTTGAGACTTCAGATATTTTGATTTGTAAGGGTATTCCTACTCTAGCAGGCAGGATGAACAAGAAAAAAACAATTATAGATAATGAACTGGTTTGTTGTTTTTTGGGGTTTTTTTTTTGCTCTTAGGGACAAAATGCTACCCAACTCTGAGCAAACCTTAATCAATCTAGTTGTCCATATTTCACACCTGCTCCTCTTGANTGTAAGGGTATTCCTATTCTAGCAGGCAGAATTAACAAGAAAAAACAATTATAGATAATGAACTGGTTTGTTGTTTTTTGGGGTTTTTTTTTTGCTCTTAGGGACAAAATGCTACCCAACTCTGAGCAAACCTTAATCAATCTAGTTGTCCACATTTCACACCTGCTCCTCTTGAACTGCTAAGCTACATGCAATACTACTTGGCTTGTGTGAATTTGGGGATTTCAAAAGCCTTCCCGGCTCTAAAGAAGGAGATGGGAATATATGGACTTCCCATAAGGTTGATCTCCATGCAGAGAAAGTATTGAACAACTTGTCCCATTGTATTTATTTTATATGTTGACAAACAGAGGTTAAACAAGAAGAGTGTTTTGACCTAGTTCACCCAGAGGACAATAAGGAAGTAACCTAGAAAATACCCAGAAAACTACCCAGGGAATTCTCCAGTAAGGCAATGAAATCTCAACATGAGTCTTTATCCTATGAGCTGTCTGCAGTGCCCTCCATCCCTGTTGGCTTTGCACAGTGCTGGCTTTGTCACTTAGTACTTTTTGAAAAGAACAGTTTTTAAGATGTCCCTTTTGGTGAGCCTAAGCAGAGGAAAGGTAATTGGCCAGGTCCTGTGTGTGGTTCAAATATGCTCTGGGTGCTGTCTCACATGGCACAAGATATGACATGCTGAGCGGGTGAAGGGCGGGTGTGGCTGCTGCCAGGGGTGCCTGGGCTTGTCATGAGGATTGTTGCCATTCCTACCCACTTCCCTCATTGTGACCCTTCTGAAAAAACACGAGCTATTAGCAACATTTTTGTGATGTAATTCATTTAGGGGGAAACACTGCTTTGTAAAGTTTAAGGTCCTATTTTCTCTGAGACAAGACTAAGGGCGAGATGAGCAGGTGAGCTGAGAATGCATTGGGACATCCATCCTGCAGTCGAAGCTTCAAGGAAATCCTCCTCTGGAGGGTCCTGGGACTAATCTATCTGCAAAAGCACAGACCCTGTAGCAGCGTGCAGTGCCCTGAGCTGCCTGTGCACAGGCTACAGGGTTGGCATGGCAACACCAGCTTCCAGCGGCTGTAGAGGCATCTCTGAATCACAGGGACCTGCCGTCCCACTGCACCTCCCAAGTGCTGAGGGGGACGTCGGGAGAGCTAGTGAAAGGCTTTCCCTCCCCAAAATAAATATTGAGAATAGGGAATACTTATCTGACAGGGCCTGCTATTGAAAAACGGATCTCGGTTCATATAAGCAGGAAAAAGACATTGAGTCTTATTTGTATTTCTGCTCCTGAGCACAAAGGGGCTAGAAAGGAGGCGGATCCCACCGATTGTGTGCTCCTCCTGTTTGGAGATGTAATCGGCATCCACATACTGTGCCACAGCCTTTCCTCATCTCTAGGGGTTGGGTTGGGGCTGTGAAAGATGTATAGGGATAGACCACCTCCAGAGTAGAGGTAAAAATCTCCAACATCAGGGCAGGGAAGGGCTGGTCCTTGAGACAGAATATCTCCCCATCTTCTGACATGTAGCACACACTGCAAGGAACAGCATTCATAGGGGTTGGAGGAAAATGCAGGGTCATGCTGTTCACTCAATCCGAATTTACCAACTGGAGAAAAAGCCTGTGTAAACAATACTAATGAAACGGATGTTTCATTCTGCTACTGATAAGTTTATCATCAAAACCAACGTGCACTGTGGACCCTGAGTAAAATACAAAGAAAATGTGTTAAAGAAAGAGAAGTGGAGGGTCCTCAGCTAACCTTCAGCTTACCACTCCCTGGGTAGCAGTATTCTTGTTTTGGCATACGTCAAATATTGCTCAGCCAACGTGACAACAAGGTTGGGGCATTGTCATTTGTAACCACACAGTTCAGTCTTTCCTGGGCTTCAGCTGTTGTGCTATCGATATGAATGAAACAGGACTATACAGAGGTGCTAGAAAAGGTGGAAATATAGCAGGAAGAGGCAAGGAACATGACTGATGCTGGGGGAGCACCATGGAAGGCCCTGCTGGACCTTGGGTGGGAGATGCGGCAATGGCTTCTTCATCTGGTGTTCTTTGTGAATAGACCATTGTCCTCTGCAACGAAGCAAAAACTATCTCTTCTCTTTCCTTGTCTGTGGCACTGAGCCAGTATTGCCTCACTTAGGGCTCAGCACCAGCTTGGAGGTCTCACAGCTCCAAAATGCCTCACCCACGTTGCCTCAAATGCCTGCTCTGGTGTCCTGTTACACACAGAACATTTTGACTGACTGGATTTTGTTCCCTGCAAGTGAGTGGCTGGGAAGAAGGTGTGTTTCACAGAGCTTATAATAGAAATCTTGCTTTGACCTCCATGACCGAGAGATTAGCACCATTCCAGAATGATATAGTGCGTGTTTTTTAAGGGTCCAAAGGCAATTCCTGTTTACAGAGCACGTCTGGAAGAGCCTCATAGCATTCAGGCTAGGGCAGCTGTTGGGCAATTCCTTCCCACTTCTTTTTCAGGTGGACTTATGCCCTGCTAAGGGAGAACTTGAAACACCCCATAGATGGCTGAACCATCTTGTGGTTGTGCAACTACTTGTTTCTGAGACAAGAGAAAGAGGAAATTCCTGCACCTATCCCTTCTCATTAAAGGAAAGTATGTTGGAGCTTCTCAAGGATGATTCTTTCTGATTTAGGGTTTTCAAAGTTTTTTTAGGAACTGTTTTGATGAGATCCAGAGGAAGCTTGCCAGTCATTATGAAAACTTTGTCATTGACAGTAAAAATCTATTTGCAATAGCCTTGGATTTCCTTCAGTTATTTAGCTCTGCAGATATAATCTGAAATGCTTTGATCCATAGAGGTCCAACCTGATAATCCTAATTACGTGCTCATGTCCATCACCCTTTACCTCTAATGGGCACTGAGAGCTGGGCCTGTGGTTCTCCCTCCATGCACACTTTTCCAATAAGTATGAGACACTGAAAGCACTCTGATCAGAAAAAAGTATCCATCTGCTAATAACATCAGCTCTTGTGTTTTTAGTTGCATTTCCAGAAACCAGAGCGTACGAGATGTCCTTTCTGGGTAAGATGTATTCTCATGTCCATAAGGAGCTTGATGTGAGTCAACCATCTGAGTCTTGGTGAGATGGTTGAGAGTCAGAAATGGTAAGAGCCTGGAGTCCAACGTCTAATGTATTCCCTGGCACTGTCCTTAAGAGGAAACACCTAATGATTCTGCTGTATTGTTATTTGCCTCCTTAAATTGCAGAACATTCCTCTGAGATTTATTTGACTGAGACTGAGCTCAAAGAATTTGTGTTTCTCCAGACTGAGGTACATAATCTGAGCTACACATCTTCAGTCAAAAAGGAGTTATTGACTGACTCATTGTCAGGCCCCAATAGGTAAAGGACCTTTTTACAAAAAGTGGCTTTTAATAAGCTCTCATATTTTCTTGTATGATTGTAGACTGACACTATGACCCATGGATGCTCCTCTAGGTGGCACATATTTAGCTTGTTATTAACTATGACCTTATGGAAGGACAGTCATGTTTGTACACTGGCAGGGTACAGCTAAGACTAGAGTCAGAGGCAAGGATTTTAGTTGTTTCTGGAAACTTAAATTCAGATTTCCAGATGCCAACAGCACCTGAAATGAAAAGATACATGAATGTAGAAAACCAATATCTAGGATATTAACATTATGGAGCTCTTCTTGAAGGAAAGTGCAATGCACACTTAGCATATGTAAAACTGTATTATTTATTCCAGAAAGATCATCCTGTGAATTTACAGTGTGTCTTTCTTCCCCTCTCTACTTCTCGTTTTGTCTCTGTATCAAAGCTTTCTGACCTTGGAAATTATTTAGTTCTCCTCTGGANCCATGCACACTTTTCCAATAAGTATGAGACACTGAAAGCACTCTGATCAGAAAAAAGTATCCATCTGCTAATAACATCAGCTCTTGTGTTTTTAGTTGCATTTCCAGAAACCAGAGCGTACGAGATGTCCTTTCTGGGTAAAATGTATTCTCATGTCCATGAGGAGCTTGATGTGAGTCAACCATCTGAGTCTTGGTGAGATGGTTGAGAGTCAGAAATGGTAAGAGCCTGGAGTCCAACGTCTAATGTATTCCCTGGCACTGTCCTTAAGAGGAAACACCTAATGATTCTGCTGTATTGTTATTTGCCTCCTTAAATTGCAGAACATTCCTCTGAGATTTATTTGACTGAGACTGAGCTCAAAGAATTTGTGTTTCTCCAGACTGAGGTACATAATCTGAGCTACACATCTTCAGTCAAAAAGGAGTTATTGACTGACTCATTGTCAGGCCCCAATAGGTAAAGGACCTTTTTACAAAAAGTGGCTTTTAATAAGCTCTCATATTTTCTTGTATGATTGTAGACTGACACTATGACCCATGGATGCTCCTCTAGGTGGCACATATTTAGCTTGTTATTAACTATGACCTTATGGAAGGACAGTCATGTTTGTACACTGGCAGGGTACAGCTAAGACTAGAGTCAGAGGCAAGGATTTTAGTTGTTTCTGGAAACTTAAATTCAGATTTCCAGATGCCAACAGCACCTGAAATGAAAAGATACATGAATGTAGAAAACCAATATCTAGGATATTAACATTATGGAGCTCTTCTTGAAGGAAAGTGCAATGCACACTTAGCATATGTAAAACTGTATTATTTATTCCAGAAAGATCATCCTGTGAATTCACAGTGTGTCTTTCTTCCCCTCTCTACTTCTCGTTTTGTCTCTGTATCAAAGCTTTCTGACCTTGGAAATTATTTAGTTCTCCTCTGGAAACCATGACTCTCCTTTTTCTCTCTCATGCTCCCTTTTTGCACAAAGCTTTTGGTGTATGTCAGCCAGTTGATTTCAACCCTCTCCGACCAATGCACACAATCAATGACGGTGCAAATCCCTGCTGCCTTTATTGGCACCAGCCATAACCCTGTACAGCTGGTGTCTGCTGGGCTGGGATTTTCCGAGGGCTCCTGCAGCAGAGCAGGTTGCAGGCTGATTGAGACATGTTTGGTGGCTCAGCCAGGTTTGCCACAAGGGGGGGCGAAGAACAGAAACTGACTGTGGAAATTTACTGAGGACCTCATGACTTCTTAATAAATCTGAAAATTCCCAGTACAACAAGAATAATTGTGTCTAAACTGCCTGTGCAGCCTTTCATCATTTACCTGAATATTGTATGGTCAATGGTATTTTTTTTTGTCACTGATAGCAGTACTCCATTTGACAAAGGGGTGAAAGATAAGGAATTCATTAGTCAAGACACTAGTTTCCAGTGCAAAAAACTTCCCCAGAGATGGTGAGTTTAAAATATATATAATATATATATTCCACAAACTAGCACATAGCATGCCAGCTCTTGTGAAATATGTGCACATTAGGAGTATGAGTGGGAGCAAATAAAGTTGTGAGGAATCTTTCTGCAGCTTCTGTTTTCAAACAGTGATTTGCAAAGAAGACATTTTCTTGTCTTTTTTATTTTAAAGGTTAATATGTGTGAAGCTCTTTAAATCATCTAAAGTGGATCAGGGTTATGACTAAGAGATAAGGAGGGATTTGTCTGTCTGACAAACTTCCCCTCTGTTTATAGAGAAGCTTGGTATGTTCAGAAGTGGTAAAATACCGCTGGGTACAAAATGCAGGGCGTAGTCTGCCAGTTTATGGGCTGAGCAAAACCTGTTGAAATGCAAGATGCTTCGAGGCCCAGCTCTGTGTCTCATAAAAGAAAAGCCTCCAGTGACGCCTCCAAGTAAAGCTCTCAGTTTCAAACCCACAAAATATCAGTGTAATGCCTACTATAAAGCCAACAGGAATTTTGCTGTTAGGACAATTAATGTTCTTAGTCATCTTAATGCTGGACCATATCTTCTACCAATCAGCATTAATGCAGTTTATTTAAAATATTAAGGTAGGGAGAGAGGAATAAGACATAAGAAAGTAGAGAAAAATGCCCTGAGTCTATGTTGTGCCTCCAGGCAGGGCACAAAGTGAATCTGCAATAATGTAATTTCTGATCAAGCCATGGCTAGAAGTGAAAACTGAAATGGTGGTCAGAGATGATCAGTGCAGTCAACTCAAACACCATCAAAGGCAACAGCCTCAGAGCCTGCAAAGCTCATTCAGTGCAAAGTATAAGACCCCGACAGTGCCAGCAGTGCTGTGCAGGCTGGTTTTGCTTCAACATTTTAGATAAGGCTTTGTAAAAACAAGGGACTGGCTCAAGAGCATCTGAAGTAACATGGATGGAGATCTGTCTACTTAACATGGCTTTTAGGGCTGGGGATGACGGGACAAGGTAAGAAGATGTATATGTTTCATATGTTCCCCATAGTGGGGTCCAGTCTCTATATTTTTGCAGGAACTCCACTGTGTCAAAATGCTAACTCAAATACTAACAAAACTAAAGCAATTTAGGGCAGGAAAAGGATATTTGCAGGTGGATAATTATCTAACTAGATAATAATGGTCTCCTGTTATACCAAGCCAAAAGCTTGGTTCAATACAACATTTAGTGCAAGTAACAATGCTTTGAGCTCTGACATACCGAAAATTCTCTGCATCCGTCAAGGAGAGGGTAAAGAAGATAATCCTAAGAACCCCAAGAAAATTTACAAAACATTTGAGACCAGAAAAATGAAGCCCACAGAGAAAAACAGATGCATTATAGGCAGCAGGACCGCAGATTGTGTGTCATATAAAATGAATGCAGTTCATCCCACCGAATTGTTCATGCTCGGCCCATATATGTTCAGTTCTTGACAAAGTAATCTCTTTACAAAACTACATAATGCAGCGGAGTCAGCTAAGAACGAGTTATAAACAAAGAAGCTATTCAGCTGTCAAAGCAATTTTCAGCTATATTAAAACAGAATAGGATGGGACGGATTCCTCCAAGCCTTCTGCTGCATGCTGTCCCAGGGAGCCAGTGGCACTACATGTGTGTAACTCGCGTGGCAGGAGGGAGCGCGTGCGCAAACGGGCGGCTGCCCACGCGAACATGCGGTGCACACAAGTGCATGGGATCATCGCCCATCACCTGCCTCAGATCGCGTTGGAAAATTGCAAAACGCTCATTTAAATTGCATTTTCTGTCTGCGATTGGGGATGTCACCAAGTTCTGTCCATTCCAATGATGTGCTTTGTTTCCATGGAAACCGGTGTACTTTGGAAAGGGGAAGAGCAGAAGGAGACTGAGGAAAGCAGAAAAATGTGGCAGAGCAAGAGAAGTGTGGGAATAGATCATTTGGGTGGTGGGGCTTTTAATAAAGTGACTTAAGCCTGAAGGCAGTGAGCTGCCTTATTTATTTGTGGGTATGTCACTCCAGAATAATTCATATCCATCCAAACGTGCATCAGTTAAATAAACACAGCATCCTCTTTCTTCATCTACATTATTTCCTATCAGACAGGCTGTTTCTGTATTGAAGAGGCCAAGCTTCCAGTGTGCTTTCTGCTGACACGTGAACTTCACGTGACTTCTGCTGTTTGCTGTGTCTCTGGTGTCATTAGCAGGTGTTTCCTATCTTTATCCCCAAACTTGGGAAGGAGGCAGGGCCTGGGAAACTACCGATTTCAACTAAGGTTCAATGAAATATCTGCCAAGTCTCCCATAAAAAAGAGCTGTGTATGATCTGTACCTCCCAAGGGGTAGGCAGGGCAGGGAGAGGCATGCTGGAGCTATTCTATGATTTTTTTGTGCCTTCAACCAGCCAACTTGCCATTGAATCATTTAATAACTAATTAAAAGTCCTGGATAAAACATGCTGTCTACAGCTTTCTGGCAAACATCCTGCTGACTTCAGTAGAGCCAAGATTTTACCCTTTCCTTGACTGCAGAGCTTGTTTGTTGTCACTTCTTTTTCTTTAGCTGTTCTATGTGGGTTATGCCAAATTTTTAATCTTAGATGTGTGGTTTCTTTTCCTTTTGTCAAATATTCTCACTTCAGCTCCAGAACATAAAGTCAACATGATGGACCCCAAGAGGTAGTGTACAACCAGGCTAACTGTGTTTTGCCCATGTCCTTTTCTGCTATGATATAGGAGATGACAAGGAGTAGATTAGAGGGCAGTAGGATTTTCAGCAGCTGAAGGTCACCTCCAGCATCTCTGTGCAGGCATAAACTCGACTTGAAAGTCCTTGTTGCCAGAGCTATGTGGTGCTTACAGAGGTTCCTCTGGTGTCTGACCAGCTGAAAAAAGGACAGACCACTGCAGCTTAGAGCATCAGCTGTTTCACCACTCAGAGCTCTATGCCAGGAGGAGAAACAGAATCCTATACATGTGTATTCTATATGTGTAAATGCTGCTGGTAACAGAACAATGTTCCCATTCTGTCAGTGCATATTCCTTGGTACATGTTTCTCTGTCTTCGCCTTTTGTACTTACCAGTCATACCCTCCATAATTTTGCTTTCAGAATCTGTCTTAGATGAGACCTTTGCCATTTTTGCCTGGAGCTGAATAACTCCCTGCTGCTTGCTTGCTTGAAGGTAGGGATGTGCCAACAAACCCTGCCTCCCGGGAGCTTTTGGCAGAGCATGTTCAAATTTCTTCTGTCTTCTCCATGAGAAGATACTCTTGGTCACACATGGCCCATGTATGAGGGACCTGAGCCAACAAAAATTGCCAGGACCTACTGCATCCTTCAAAGCTTAGGGCACCAGAGTACGAATTTACAGTATCCTTGACTAATCCCTTACCAACGCACTGAGTGGCAAAACACACAGCAGGGACTTGTGGTGTTGGTATGATTCAAGCCCATGCTATTAAATTTATTTGTGCACCTAAAGCCATGATATATAACAGTACTAATATTTAAGACTTGGTTTATTGACATGTTATAAGAATAAAATGACAATATATGAAGGGAGATATGATTTTGTTGAATGGCTCCAATCTTGGTTGTTTTCCTAGGGTTTAAACTTTGATTTTTACTAGTTGGATGTTAAATGTTCTGCTTCACTTCTTTGTATCCAGACAGAAAAAAAGAGTTTGTTTAAAATGTGCTTTGTGGGTGATGTAGAATTCTTCTCCTCTGGGAAATCCTTCAGTGAGGATGTTTGCTATATATTTATGAGATCCCTTGCAGATCTTTAGACTAGGCACTTAGATGTTCATTCTCTTGGCCTTTTTATTGCTAACATTTATTCTTCGTTTAATGGTATGCTCTCAGAACAATGCAGAGGGGTCAGTTCAAACTCCAGGCAAACCTTACATCACTCTTGGCTTGCAACTGGGCTCCACATAGAACTCAGCAAGATTTCATTCAGACTTTTCTACAGTGTTGGTTACAGTTCTCTAGAAGGTTAGAGGGAAAATTACTTTTGCCTTTAACGCTCCATATTAGTTAGTCCGTGATTTGTTTGTTCCAGAGGCTGGATGTTATCTTTGATACTGTGTCATTCTGTAAAGCAAATCTGAGTACAAGAGAGAGTGACAGAGCATCTCTCATGCTACTACTGATTCATTGCATGTACTTTTGAGGGGTGATGAAATATCTTTATCACGTCAAAACTGTTCATTTCTAGATAGTAGCTAATATATAAATACTAGATGTTATGTGACAAGTTTGAAGGCCAGAATGTAATGCTCAGGGGTGATGTGTACTCAAAAAAGTAACCTTCTGGAAGCCAATGTAACATTGCGTAGTAGTCTGGAGAATATGTGTGACTATAAACTCAGGAACGGGCTGTTATTCAAGCAAAGGGATGAATGAGACAGGTTAAAAAATTTTTAAAAGCTCTGTGAAACCCAAATGTACTGTTTATCATCTTGTAATACCAAAACAAAATTTGTGATGTACTTTGGTTTGGAATTTTCCAGAGGCATTGATGTGGTACTGGTTTTCATCCTTTCTTGTCTCACTGTTTCCTGACTTCCCTTTCCAGGCTTTGAATTTTTTATCCTAACTTTCCTCTGTTGGTTTTAATGAAATAACAAAATTAGTGTTTTGTCCTCAGTCTTCTTTCACTCTAGAGAATTTAAAATTCCCAGGTGAGAGTCAACAGGAGATTATGATAGTTGGTCTAATTTCCTTAGAAATGTTATAGCTGAAATTTTTATAATAATAAAGCTTTGTTGCTGGAACCACTGAATGCCAAGACTCTGAAAGAGGTAACTGAACCAGCAAATTCTGGAAATATTTCCTAGACAGAAATGCAGGAGGAAGAAGAGGAGCAGGGGAACACTAGAGATGTAATCATATAACTGAGCAGCAAAAGAATTTCTGTGTCAAGTTTAGTGTTTTTCTTTTGACAAATTGCTTGTGTAGAAACTGAAGTTTTTCAGTCCCTATACTGTTCCAAATCTTAAGCTTTTTGGTTTTCTTGATGTGGTTATTTTTTTGACATCACTTAGGGGTGATGAGTCGGTGTTGGCGTGGCATGATTGGTCAGCTCAGTTATGCTTAATGACTTAAGTCTTGTAAACTGCATTCGACTCAGAAAAATATTGTTTGGTTGTTGGAAGGACAGGCTGCTGCATTACTCAGGCAAATTTTCTAATCAAAAGGTTATGCCATGGTAGGATTGGATGAGTCTCAAACAGTGCATGATACTCCTGCTTGTTTGCTTTCTGGACTGAACCTTGCACATGGAATGTCATGAGAATGACAGCCATAGAAAGTAACTAAAATCGTATACAAGGGAAGATCCATCTGATAATAATCTATCATATTCACAACATTTTCTCACTACTTCTCTACCACTTGTCAGCTCTTCCTTTTCTTCCATTCCTTTCTACTTTTCCTTAGGTTTGGGTTTTGATGATGCCTGTTTTGTTCTCAGAACTCACCTTTGAATTTATAGTAGATGGTTTTGAACACTGATAAATCTACACATACAAATGTACATATATAAAATGATTGCTTTTTAATGGAGGTTCATTTTTTTATGAAGCAAGAGAGCAGATCTGGATACAGAAGCTTCAGGCAAACTGAAAATATAACTTATGTTGTGATACACTTCTTGAGGCTTGGTCTAAATTCTTATTGGGTGATAGTTGACTTATTACAATAGTGAGATGTTTCCCTTTCTTAAGAGAATTTGGGGTATATTCATTGGTTGGTTTTGTTGAACAGGTCCAGTTTTCCATAAGATCTTTCATTAGCTGTCTTCAAAAACCTGGTGCTGTTTTCTGACATTACCTCTGTAGTATCTGACAGATTAAAAGGTTACAATACAGCCTGTTCTGTGTGAACACTGTAAATCATCTGTTGAGAGAAGTTTCTCTGAACAACAAAACCTCTGAATTACATGTGGTGTTTCTTAAGGAGGTGTTTTTATTAAAGAATTGCCAGAGACAATCCAAAAATTAATCTTGGTCAAAATGTAATCCTGATACAAAAGGCATCATTTCTTCTTGGCAACTGAAGTGTTTGGCATCAGCAAGTATTTACGTTTGCATTGTTTCCAAACTCCTTTGTGTGCTGGATTGTAGAGTGAAATATTTCCTAGACGGTCAGACTGCTCCTAAGAAAAGATACATCAAGGAGCAGAAATTCAGAAATATTCTGTTTCAAATGATGCTACAAGATCAGTAAAACTACACTGGAGCTTTACTGAACGTCCAGAGCACATCTTTAATTTGCTTTACATAGGTTACACCTCAATTTTCTTTATTTTATTTCAGAACTTTCCAAATTTCTATTGTATGAGTAGTTGCATGAACTACCTTTCCCTTTGCTTCTGCTTTGACGTGTTTCTATGAGACTTCTTTTCCCGTGCACAAGAAGTGCAAGAAGTTCCCGTTGGTTAACTCATTACACTGTGATTACATACCTATCTTAGCTGAAATGACTCAGTAAATATAAATAATATTTGTAATACTTCTTTGTAACTGTGTGTTCTTGTTACTTCCACTTTTCCTGGTATTTGAGCAAGGAGAAATCACAAAACATTGAGAGAATATTGCTGTATGTGAAATAAATTGCATGGACCTTGATTCCAGGAAGACAATATGCACATACAATAAACAGTTCCTTATCTAAGAAATACTAAAGAGTGTTTCTTAAATGAGATGCTTCTCTGAAGCTGAGCATTTGGTTGCTGAGTTGTTAGTTTGTTTTTTTTGTTGGGGCTTTTTTTTTTAATATTTCAACACCCTGCTGATAGTGTTGTGAAATCTTTACTGGGCCTTAGCCAATTAACTGAATAAACTTTTATTGCTTAATGGTTTTATAACTCCTCTTTGTGAGATAAACTTGCCATTTGTTCATTTAACTTCTCTCCCGCATTTTGTGTGTGAATACTATCTAATCTCAGAGAGATTCCAAATCTTTGAGACTTAAATTCTTGCAAAGTTATCGAACACAGCAGTCAGAACATGTTTGGACACTTAACAAAGGTCTCTTAATGTTTTTTACTGGTATTATTAGTATTATTTAAGATAATTACTGCTGTATCATTAACTACATTGAGGTCTCATATTCTGTGATTTTCCACTTTCATATTTACATTTATTAATACACATTCCATTTAAAGTCATCTTTCATTGCTCTTCAGAGAAGAACTGGGGTCTTCCAAATCTGTATCTCATAACCTGTCTGTAAAATAGTCCTTCTTTCTAATGGCCAATCAGCCCCTAAACTTCAGTTGGGAGTTTAAGATCAGAAGTACAACAATGTCACTAAAGACATCAAATTACTGAGTAGGGTTTCTTTAATTACAAAAGGATTGAAAAGGAAAAAAATATTCCCTATACACTACAGACCTGCTTGCTCCATGATTGTTGGTATTATATTTTAATGGACACAAAATTGGAAGCAGGCAGAAAGGTATAGACATCATTACGTGAAGGCAGTGAGAGAATGAGAGATTTCTCATCCAGTATTGGTGAAATAAATTCATGTCCACGGGGCATAGGCATTGAGAGGAAAATAACTTATATGAAACCAAGGACTGTAACCGCCTAATTTTGCTCTCTGGACCCAGGTAAATTTCATCCTAACACTATAAATAAATACATAATATGAAGTGCAGTGCTATTTCCTGATTGATGATCTTGTAAGATTTCAAATAAACATATATCATGCTGGAATTGTAATAACACAGGCTTAGTATATATAGAAGGAATGGCATCCAGCTGCAAAATATGAAGAAAATGTACCAAAAGGGAATGATTCAGGAGAGAATAAAATTCTCCTTTAGACTCAGGGATGATTCTGCTGAGCTTTCCCCTGTAAAACGGTCCTTCTCATGTACAGACATTTTTACATACTTTCTTTTTCAAGACAATTAATAAAAAAGGAAAGAATCTTATTGGTGTATAAACAAATTTCAGGCATCTAGCTGTATACTCTCATTATGCTGTAAGTTGAAAATCAACTTTACAAACTAGAAATTTCAGCAAAATAATTTAATACAAAATCACTATATACTAATACGAAATAATATTCCTATATATGTGTTTGTAAAAACATAAAACTGTTTTCTCCTTTTTTTGCACCCTGAGTCACGTAAAAAATTTCTTCAGTCTAAAGAATATTTTGTAGAGCCCATATCTATCAAATATTTTAGAAATAGGAGAAAGAGTAGTAACAGCAACAAATGACTTAATCACTACAATTATTGCTGTTCTTATTATGAATATCATTTGCTGAAACACCTGTGATGTGGCTGGTAATTTTCAGACACTTCAGTGCTTTAACTTGGTTCTGCAGAATTCATAATCCACGGACAAAAGTCAGAGAACAAAATATCAATAAGCAATTTACAGATAACACATCCATAAATCAGCAAGCTGTCTTATAGCAACAGAATCACACTCTTAGGAGGGTTTCTATGGAAGGGGCTAAACAGGTGAGCCCTGGAAGGCTGGATAGGGCATAGGGTTTGAACCACGATGTGATGGCCTGGAGCACAGATGGAGTGTGGTGCCATGAAACAGAGGGCTTGGAGCAGATGTCTGGAAGCCTGTCATGGTGGGACTGTGACAGCAAGTGTATGGAAGGGGCACCAGAGTTTTGAAAGCTGAAATTTATTCCATGAAAAATGGGAGACTGGTTGAGGAATTCAAAACCTCAGTTAGGGAAATTCTTCATGAGCTTTTGTCAGTGAACCTGACATAAGCCTGGCTATTTGGATTTCAGCACCACTTGTCTGAGAACTGTACTAGCAGTTTGCCAAACCCAGTTCTTCCCATGTTAGAGTTCCAAACAACTGCTCTTTGAGACTCTTGTGTAATTGTGAGTCATTAGCTTCCCCTTGAGGATGATCCAGCTACCTTGTCAAAGAACTTCAATAAAACTGTGCATCTCAGGTGACTTGGTTATACAACATGGAAAACAAATGCCCTCTGCCCTTGAGTGACCCTAGGGCAATGTTTGGTGCTCCAACCTGAGTTTCTCCCTTCAGAAGGGTCAATTCTGTAAAGTTACTCCTTACCTAACCTTATATCCCATTCAAGTCCTCAGAATAAATTCAGAAGAATTGTTCTGAAAGGGTGATTTTCACCCCTGATGTCTGAATCACTGCAACATCTGTGTTGAGCTATGACACAGCTCATATACTGAGGAATGAGGATGAAAATAAGAAATAAGTGGCCAATACCTCTTTAAGAATCCACAAGAGCAATGTAATAAAAAAGAAATACAATAACTGAGATAATAAAAACATTATCTTACAGATTTCATAGAATCTTCGCCTTAGGGAGGCCACCTGGATGTGTTTTACTGACACAGCTGTGCAGACTTTTTTTGCCTTTGCTACATAAAAAATAGGCATCTGAACAGCTGTTTGGGTTAATTTTTTAATGCTTTCAGTAAGTAAAAATAAAGGCAAATTATATGAATGAGCAATGTGAAACTGCATCCAAAGAGGATTTAAAAACTTTCCAGAGTAATTTCTGGACCTGACACACAGCAAATAAATTCTGTCACCCACAGAAGGAACTGAGTCAGAAGGGTAAGTTGGGCATTTCTGCTCAGTTGCTGACCAGGCGTAGCATTGGCTGTCCAGCATCTTTTCTCTCTAAAAAGGAAAGACTCCTTTAGATCAGGGCAAAATGGTAAACTTGGTTATACTGGAATCAGTCCACAGTCACCCCTTTGACTTCACTAAAGTCACTATAAATGCCAGTAATTAAAAAGAAAACAAAAAAACAAAACTAATTTTGTTTAAGACCACCCCTCCATCCATTCATTCTGGAACCACCAGTTCCATTGGCTGCCAGGGAACTACTTCCTCAGAAGACAGTTGAAGGGAGAAAGGAAACAAAGCTTGTTAGAGTGCCTGGATAGGCATCATTTCCCTATGAAAAATGCCATTTTTTGTTATTTTCTGAATCACAATGTTGGGGGGAAGGGAGAGGCAGAGGAATCCATGCTGATTTGTGCTGCCCCTCCTGACACACAGCACACTGACAGCATCCCAGCAGATTGAAAGAGAGTCTGGTTTAACAGGGTGATGGAATGAAACAAGTGGGAGTTGTGATGTTTTTTGTTGCCCAGTGTTTCACACACCTCTAGCGGCAAACCCTCTTCGTTGCCAAGACAACCCTGAAGAAATACGAAATCCAGAACAATACCCTGTGTACGAGGAGCCTCGTATTCTCTGGTGCACGCGTTCGTTTTGAATGCCAAGAGAAGCACTGCCCTACCCTCCACATCGGCACAGGTAAGTCCAGGTAAAGTTATAGGTGATGTTTGTGAGATTATAATGACTTACATTTAGAGATTGTCTTTTGTCCTGATAGCTGCCAAAGCTGGAGGGCCGGCTCTGAGAGCCTGAGCACCGTTTTCCTGCAGTGCAGCATTACCTAAGGCTGGCCAGGCAGCACCAGGAGAATTCCTGAGGGCTGTCTTGCAAGGAAGTCGGGGCTGGGGCTCTGACTGCTCTCCCCAGCCAGTGCTGCATGTGAAGATGTCTGCAGCGAGCAGGGAATGCCAAGCTGTGATGATCTGCCTTTACAGTGGTTTCCAAAGGTTTCTCAGGCAGCTGAATGCAAGGTTGTGCAGCCATAAAGGTCTTTTCGCTCCATAACTGGGATTTACTGAGCTGTGTTCTGTCTTTAGGTTAAAGGAAATACAAACGTGACTTAAGCCTCTTTGCTTAAGGTCTTGGCTCAGTGCAGGACAGTGGAAGATCTGGAGCTCTGGGCTTGTTAATGCTTATTTATTTAACCCCAATGAATGAACCTCGGACAAAGGTATGGGACGTCAGAATAAATATCTTCAGAGGCTCTTAGAACATCTTCTTGCAGGCAAGTAGCCTCAGGAACTTTTCCATTTTCCAGAGAAATGTTATGTGCAGTTTGCAAAGTTTTGCTTTTCCAAATTGTCTCTAAGTTCTCTTTAAACTGCCCATTGTATTCCCAGTGGCAGGTAATAAGGTAGGGTTTTTTTCTGGAGAATGATGGGAATACTCTCTTTACCACACTTGAAGTTGGTATTGACCTCCTCATTAGGAATGGCTGCACCCTTAGGATGTAATGTCAGATCTCCATTTGGTTAAAGCTCCTTGATAAACAGGGGAGCAGCACTTGGAACAGGGAACACTGCATTCTGCATAGGAATGCATCCATTTTGCAGTGTATTCAGAGACAAATCTATTTTAGTCTGTATTGAATCATAACAGCATCCCAAAATTAAGCAGGAGAAATGCTGTCATCATTTACATCCATTCATTCATTGGCTCTCTCCCTCAGTTGTGTCCTTTGTATCAGCTGCCTGTCAGGATGTTCCCAGCAGGAAACTTGGCAGCATTATGGGTGTATCCTGATGAACATGGTCTTTACATGGACAGGGAACTCTGGGGGACTGCAGCTTCTTCTCTTCTGCTGCACCTCTAGAACCACATCATGTTCCTCCTTTTGCAATTGTGTGCTGAGATCCAACAACTCCAGGACTTTGGGCTCTAAAAGGCAGGTAGCAAGTAGCAATAGCAGGTAGTTTGATGTTACAAGAGCACCAAACCAGCAGAACAAACCGGTTCATGCTGAGAACTCTCTTTCTGTACTATTGACACTTGGGGATTTTAACCTGAGGCTAGCATGAGCTTAGTCCTGTAGATTGAGCTCTGAAACTGAATGAACTGAAGCAGTCAGTCAGGGATTCACTTCTGAAGCACTTACCTGGTCCAGAGTAAGACAGAGACGTAGATTAACATTCTGGGAGCAGAGGATCAAACTATTCAGTGCTGAAAAGCGAGTGCTGCATATTTGACATCACAGTGAGGCACTGTGAAGCAGAGCTGGTTCTGCTTTGATGGCTCCATCACCAGGTCCAGAACTTCCATGTACATGACAGCTCTCCATGGCTGTGGGAGAAGAAGCCTTGTGAACGAGACCAGGGGCTGTATTTCAGGCAGTAACCCCAGAAGCAACAGTTCTGCACCATGCCTCATTTGTCTTCCTGCAGAACAAACTCTACAGCACAACAAGAACCATCACACCTTCATCCTGTTAAAAGACACATCCTGTTAGAGGCATCCCAAGCTCAGGCCACTCTGCACCTCTTTTAGCACCTTAGAAACAAACTGAAAACTCCTCACTGCTCAGGAACAAAGGAGGTGTGTGAAAGAACTGCAATTCCATAAACTGTTGAGTGGGAGTTGGAGCTATTATAGAACATCCCGTTCCAAAAGGAAACAAATGACAGCCTGACTCTGCTGGGTAGTAGTGACGTGCGTGGCCACAGCATGAGTCAGTCTATGTGAAATTCAGATATGGACCTAAAGGGAAAACATTTGTGGCAGCAGCACTGATCACATGCTCATAGATGGAATTACCTCAGCTCATTTTTCATGCGGGTGTTAATATATTTGCTGCACTTCTTGGGCAAAAGGCAAATAGCAATACAGAGGAAAAAGTGGCATGTAGGAGCCATCCTATCTGTCTCTTCTTGCAGCCTCCTGCTTCCCACCCACACCCCTGCACAGCCGGTGATAAAGTAGCAAGAGCTATATTTTGGTATATCACTGTTTCATTCAGTAAAACAGAAAGTGTTGTTATTTGTGTTATTATTTTTGTTATTTGGAATCTCAAAGCATGTCCCACCCCAAAGGCATATGTCTATGAATGGGATAATTAAGTGAATTATTTTGAAAATATTTAGTTTATTACTGAAGTGATGTCTTGCTTTAATAGTTTACAGCTCAGTTGAACACTTGTATTCATTTAAAAATTAAAACTGAAGCCTAAGGATCCTATAAAGCCCAAAAGGAGTCTGGAAAATTTATTCTCTGATATGTGGGAGATGTGTAATGATATACAAATTGTGACATGAATTGGCTGTTTACTGGAAAATTATGATGATCTCGTGGTTATGGCCCAAGATAAGAAACTCTGGCAAAAGTTTGAGGACAAGGAAGCTTCAGTAGTAATTCTACCTTGAGATATTCTCATCTCAGACTTTTTCCCACCATTTTACTCCGGTTGTGTCTAAATAACTCTTCATGTGACTCTGCAGCAAGCCACATCAGGAGCTGATGGGGGGTAAGATCATGAACAACATGCCCTATAAAATAGGAAGGATTTTGTTTCTTCCTTTTTTGTGTGTGTTTTGTTTTGGTTTTGGTTTTTGCAATTTGCTTCAATTAGATCAGCGCCCGATCAGAACAGCCAAGGAACAACTGCACTGACCCAGCTGAAAGGCCCAAGTGTTGTGTGGCGGGGGGGAAGCTGGTGGGAACTCTGTGACAGCATTGCCACCAAAATCTGCAAATCAGTAAACCGTAGCCAGTAAAACATTGCTTCATTCAGCAGCAAAACAGAACAGCTGCTGTGTCTGCAGAAGGAAAAAAAAAAATAAAAAGGGGGGATGTTATTTGGCTACAGCATGTGTAGACATGGTTGGAGGACAAACTAGGGGAAGGATTTAGGTTCAGGGTACTGAAGTCTTATGGACAAAAAAAGGCCTCAGAAAGCAATATCAGCCATCAGGTGTTTCCCATCTCTTGTGCTGGAATCTCATAACCATAGCTGACATTTCATGGAGCTTCAGCCAAATCTAAAGCAGAAGTGCAGGTGGGAGTTGTAGTCTAACCTCAAAAAGCACCGAAGTAGTGAGTTCAGAGTGAAAGCAGAACTCCTTGCATTAGAACTGAGAAGTTTGGTTTATGCCTTTCTCTGTGTAACTGCCTTATTGACATTTCAAAACCATACTAGACTGGGGGAGCTCACCTGTCACCCTTTCCCATTAGACACAGAGAGGGCTTTGCTGGTGTAGCTGAAGGCCATAGGTCAACAAACCACTCTGTGATGGTTCTAACTTCCAGCAGCACTAGCAGAAGCAAATGGGTAGAAAAATATTTCATTACACATTTTGTTTATAGTAAAGCCTCGGCAAACCAGGCTGGCTGCTCCCTGCCACAGAGGGAAGGGTACTGGCACGAAGTAGGCGGGGTGCCTATCTTCCAAAAATGGCAAGCTCAGAGCTGGCAGAGTCTTCTCGAGTCACCGTTATCTGGTGCATCCTTACATGTCCCCCCCTCTCTGGCATGTGCCTGGCATGGACACTCCCCCCTCTTATCAGTGAGGTAGTAGCATTTCGTTTGCACAGCTGAGCGCTCTCGAACTGACGCTGTGCATCCATCAAGGTCATGAAGTTATTCAATCCCTTGATGTAGTAGCCTCTGGTCAGAGCTACAGGACTGCACTGCTGCTGGTGCAACTGACAACACTGGATGGATAACTTTCCTGCGATACTACTGAGCAGCTTTCCTGGAAGGGGGAATGGTTTGCCAGTATTGCAGAATGGTAATTTTAAGACCATAAAGAGTTCTTATTGTAGTCTCAAAGCAGTCTTGAAAACCGGCCGCACCCTCTCTGTCCCTGTCTCAGATGAAGTGCCAACGCCGTCAAAGAAAAAGGTGTTTTCAGCATGTGCCGTGTCCGGGGGTGGCTGGCGCAGGTAGTAACAGCCGGCAGGGCTTTAGCACCACGCCGGGGATGCCAGGAGAGGGTTTGCCTGCTGGCGGGCGCGAAAACAGGGCCGCTGCAGCTGCTCCTCCTGCGGCTCATGGAATGGCATCCCCCACAACAGACCACTTGATGCAGCCATCGCCTATGCTGAGCTCTCAGCTCCTCACCCTCCCCACGAACATTCCCGGCCGTTATCCTCGGCACAAAGCCCTGCTCCAAGTGAATGCCAAGGGCAGCCAGCGTGCTCGGCCCCGGTGAGGGCTGCAGAGGGGCTGATGTCACTGTCCGCAGGCTGCGGGCGTGACTCATGCGGGAACAGAGAGCTCTTCATGGGCCGCGGAAAATACGAGCCGCGTGGGAGGCGGCGGCGCGGGAGGGCGTCGCTCCAGGAGGGAATGAGACAAAGGTGCTGGAATGACCCCGGGAGCTAAAGAGGGGCCACACCTCGGCCACGAGCACTGAGGGTTGGAAGGAGGTCACCTCCTATTTTGGATTTCTTCCCTTGGGTTGTTTTGAACAATTCTGCCATTGCTTTAAGGAAGGATCAGGGTGGGGGAGGATGGTTTTATTTGAGAGGAATTCCCTGCGATTTGAGCTGCCTGAATTAGTCAGGAGCAGGGAAGATGGAGCAGAGGAGGATGGTACATGTCCTGAAACATGCGTAGGCAGGGAGCTCAGGCTCCCCCGACAGCGTGAGCAGTCACGGCTGAGGCACGTCCATCACAAAGGTACGCCTGTAGGGGTGTCTCGCTGCCCCTAATCCGCAGTCGGCGATTCTGTATCAGCAAACAAAGCTGCAGCACTGATGGAGGTGCACAGCACCAGGGCAGTATTCTTAGCAAGGCCAAGGTGAAGCAAATTCCATGAATGAGCACAGGTATAACCAAACCTGCTGCCACCAGAGAAGGGAGGCGTTCTCCGGTGCTGCTAGAGGTGTTACAGTGAAAGGGAAAGAGTCTGCTGCAGAGCTGATGCTGCTGCCTCTTACGGAAAGGGCCCACGCTACCATTCCTCTGCCTGCAGTGTCAAATTCCTAAAAGTGACGACGGCACTTGTGATCATGCTGACATGAGCAGTGGTTTCTGAGCATTTCCGAAAGTCGTTGAGATTGCCTAAAGAAAAGCATCGAGTACTGATGATAGAATGTGTTATATCTAATTATATGAGCACTGAAATTGGCTATTTCCGCTTTCTTCCATCATTCTGATATAATTGGAAGCAGGAAGACATTCACAAAAGAAATATTGTTTCTGTGAGCCACTCAGTGCAACCCATTTTTTCAGATTTTCATTGAGGGTTCAAAACCAGCAAATTGAAATAATCCTACAAATTTACATAGAGTCCAAACTGGCCACTACATCTGATTCTTCTAAATAGTTCTTTTAAGTCTGGAAGGAACCAAGTAAAACCTTCAGATTTTGCTGTACATCAGCCTCTGAGTCTGAAGTTAAGATCTGTTATTGTGAGTGCCCATGCTGGGAATCAGGATGAATAGCAAACATGCAAATTCAGTCTTTAATTAGGAGTCACATGGAATCAGAAATAGACAGCCAGTTCCATTAATGGAGAGGCAGGCAGAAGCACTGAGCTGATTTCCTATAGACGTGAGGTCACACTTGAATAAGTTGATATGGTTGTCAGGATTTTGTAAAATGCTCACAAACTGCAAGGTTTCAGGAATTTTCTCATGACCAGAGATTTGCTCCATGTTTACTGTTTGCTATTCAATACTATCACTTTTCACTAATAGAGTCAGGAAAACAATGTCAGGTGACTGGTACGATCGATCAACATATCTAATGAATAGCCAGGACTGAATGAATAGTCAGGGCACAAGGACAGTGAATGCATTAAAGTGAGAAAGTGATGGCCCATGTTTTTTTGTGGGTAACAATAAATTTTCAAAAATGTCCACTTTAGTTTTTGACTGATTTGCTAACTAAGGGTCGTGTGCTAAATTTGCAATTAATATTATTTTAAAGAATAGATCAAACAGCTCAAGCAGATTTCCTCTAACTGACAAGTTCCATTAAACAAGAAAGCTCATTCTTGGTAGGAGATTTTAATATAACACTGAGAACAGAGAACAAAACAATGAATGGAAACATATCAGCAGTCAATTTCCTGAGTATTCAAGCCTGCATTATACTTTGTTCTTTGCTACAGCCACAGCTCTGTAATTATCGAGCGTATTCATGGGACTTTTTCCTATTGACACTCAGCGTGAGTGTGGCTGGAAAGAGATTAAGCTTTTGTGGCAGCCATTTGAATTTGTCTAACTAAAAACAACCTGCAAGGCTGTGGGGAGCTGTATGTCTCAGAGGATTTGTGATGGTCTGCAGAACCTGTGGGTCACAGGTTCAGACCTGTGTTTTGGTGGCATGCAGGACCTGTCGCTCTGTACCACCGGCTCAGCTGCAGTCACTGGCTGCAGAGCCAGCACAGTCACAAAGCAATGACTGATGATGGGGCAGAACCTTGAAGTTGTTCCTCTGTGTATGAGTAAGATATGCTTGTTGGACCATGAATGGAGATCACTGGGTAAGCCATTGCCTACTGGGCTTTTCCTTGGAAAAGGAGTATTGTTCTAGTTTTTCCTGTAGACACTACTGCTGCTTCTCAACTGATAGGTCACACTCCTAGGGTAGGTTATCCCTCACCCATCTACCAGTGGAGCCTTATTTTGCTATTAGCTATTGTCTTTGTGCTTCTCATGCACCCCCTGCCTGGTAATCCACTGCAATGTGGAATTTCTAGGAACTGGTCTCTGCACAGCTTTCTGTGCAGGTTTGCCTCTCCACAGGTGGTATGGAGAGGATGTAGTGGAGAGTGAGGAGCAGGGCCTGGGGACTCCTGGTGATGCCTGTGAGGAAGGAATAGGGGTCAGCATGTGGCAGGTGGACTGTAGGGAGAGGGAACTGTAAGCAGGTTGCATCTCCAGCCTGAGGAAATCCAGAAGGTTCATGTTAACACTCTTGGAAACAGAGCCTTGATTTCATTGCAGTAGCCTGGCATTTCCTTTCAATAGCTGATCAAAGCTATGCCCATCCACTATCCATGTAGGAAATCCAGGGAGTACCACATCTCATTGCTGTTTGGTGAAAGTGTGGGCAAAAATTCAGCTCCTCAGTTTGCAGCCCCGCTTCAATCCCCAGACTTGAGCAGGCACCATGCTTTTTTACACAGCTCTCTGTTTCTATGTAAACAACCATTTTAGCCAAAGATGGAAAACCAAAATCCTGTTTACTTAGGCTCCTTCACAGTCCCATAGAGCAGGAGAAATAGTGCTGGTGTTGTGGCTCAACTCCAAAACAGGTAATTGCTGTGTGTTCTGCCCTACTTACACACCCCCTGTAGTTTCAATTAGAACAATTGTTTTCATTTTTCTTTCCTGCCCTGTCAAGTATTAATGCAGTTGCTGCTAAGCTGCTCGTGTGGTCCCTCACCTAGGTGTTGTGTTTCCATGGTAAAGACCGACTTCCTTGTGTGCTTACTGGGACCGAATCCCCCTTGGCACAGACTGATGTAATTCCATAATGAAGATGCATTGCTCTGCACCATTTGAAGATATGGCTTTCCTATGCAGAGGGCCATGTTATTTCCTCTACTTAAAGGCTCTGTATGAATGCCTACTATCCATTTCTTTTTCTACTTGCTCTTTAACTAGATTTGCAAACAACCCGAGGTTTGGGTAGTCATTCACACTAATGGTCACAGTGAGGGCCTCTAGAGAACACAACACACCTCCTTCTAATGTGCTTCTCCCAGCTATTCAATATAGAGTGGCTCTATAATGATACCTGAACTCTTTCATTCTTGGCTGTACTGGGGTAGAGTTCATAATGTGTGATGTTTTATGTTATGAATTGCTGGAAAATATGTTCTTTGGAAACAAACCTCTCCAAATTTATCAGGAGAATTAAGAACATGGAAGGATGCCTGAAAGCTACACAAAAACAGACTATAAGTCTGCAGTTTAAGCCACCTGGCATATTGAGCATTTATGTTCACAGCTGAGGGCTGCAGCGCTTACTATGCTGTTTATCTGATCAAGAGGGCCTTCCTCTCATGTGGTAAAGGACTTGGCTTAAAATGGCATGTGTTTGGGCTGGTGGGCCATGTCATACCCAGTGGGGTGAGGTTTGATGTCTGATTTTCTAGCTTATAACTTGGCCCATCAGATGGTTATCACTGTCATGTGCATCTGCTGAATGGATTGATGTTTGGGTGCATGAAGACTTGAGCAGATCATGGCTCTGATCAACTGCTCGAGGCCATGATAGCTGGTGTCATGGAAACCTTTCTAGTGACTTTCCACTAAAATAAGACCCATGGACAGGGACACAAGTAAGATGTTATTTTCTACATAAAATAAGCAGGCATTGCCTTTCCAAGCATTCCTTTTGGACAGTTTCCTGAAATGCACAGAATGCATTCATAGCTCAGTTCTCAGCAGACAAAGAAGCTGGGAGCAGATCCTCTGCAAACATCAGGCTGATTCACATAGGAGGCAGTTGAATTGCCTCCCATATGCATTCTGGCACTATATAGGATACTGTGATATACTACAGTGCCACATGAGGGACCTGTCCCTAAAAGAGGATGTGGGTCTTCTGTAGTTCCTGACTTCTACCCATGCAGATGCCTTAGAGTGGGATCACAGACTTTTAAAATAGCTCTAAATGCCTCTATTCAAACACCTCAGGCCCACTCACTGGTGAAATGTTTCAGCTGAATAAGTACTGATAAAATTTGTCTTTAAAATGAACTGCTGGGAAATTAAAAGATCCTTTGTAAAATCAGTAACATTTTCTTTCTAAATTAAAACTAAGGCTGTACCTTCTGCGCTGATGAGACATGGGCTGGCACTTTACACAGCAGCTGAGTGGTCTCTTGGTTTGGAGAAACCTGGAAATGGAACTGCAACTGACATGTGTCTGTCAGCATCTCTCATAGGCAACATCATACTTGAGGAAGCAGTGAGGCCTTGAGGGCTGTACAAAGTGCTTAGGCTGTGGTAGCTCCTGCCCTTGAAGCTGCTGTCAGCATGGTACAGGCTGCAGTAATCCCAAAGCTATTCCCACTAGCTCTCTTGTGATAAAATGGCTAGACATCTGATTCAGCAGGACATGGTTTATAAAAGTGGAACAAAAAGTCACTGTATACTTCCCAGTCCCATGGCAAGTGGAGATGAGCTAAGCTTAAAGTGCAAAACCAAA
Source organism: Neodrepanis coruscans (assembly GCA_013400695.1). Classification (NCBI taxonomy): domain Eukaryota; kingdom Metazoa; phylum Chordata; class Aves; order Passeriformes; family Philepittidae; genus Neodrepanis; species Neodrepanis coruscans. The sequence continues at coordinate 2,036 of VYZS01076166.1, read as the reverse complement.
CCTCTATCTTATTTAATCTCAACTCCAAATTCTCATGATTTCAGCTAAACCACTCTGACTTTACCTGTTCTCTCACACTACTGTTTTTTTTCCTTTAAAAAATTATTTTTATCTATATGGGGAAATATTTTGTGTCTTAAACAGCTTCTGAGGCTTCTGAATTTCTAAAATGACAGTCAGTGTGCCACAGAGCTGACCACCACTTACTCTTCCTTATGCAGTAGCTATTTGCAGAGTCAGGGCAACTCTTTATATACAGGGTTTTTTCACCCCCTTCATGCAAAACAAAAGGGTTTGGTTGTTTTCCCAAAGCAAACAGTATGTGTCAGCTGTCTTGCAATAGCAGAAAAAACAACCAACCAAAACAGCGCGAGCTTTTATATCCACATCCATGAGTGGCAGGTCACAGGTTCCCTGCAGAAGTGACAGAGAAGGTAAACAGTTCAGAGCACACTGTGTTTACCATGCCATTCCACTGCACAGCAAAAGCTGTCCCCAGCCTTTCTTCCTCTTATGCAGCAAATCACATACTGCTATGTCAATAGCAGTTAATAAAAAGAAGCCAAATGATCGTTCTTTACTAGATTCTAATTACAGCCTGCCCAAGACTTTTCCCTTGCATGAAAGGTCTGTAGGAGTTGAGCCACTGTGAGCTAAATCGGGGAAGGTTTTAACTCTTGGGCTCAATACAAAAAGAAATGAAATATGAAGGAATACACCTTTCATATCACACTCTTCCAGAAAAGGAAAGTTCTGAGAAGACAAAAGCCCGAAACACCGGAAGGCTTTATTTGTGCTGGTCTGTATGTAGCCAGTTATTATCCTATCAATTGTTTGTTTAGCCACTGTTTACACAAAGCAAAAGATGGCACATAGGAACACGTACCAGCAGTCCGTGCTTTCTGGTGAGGCCCTACAGTCCTAGAGGAGGAGTGGGAAGCCTGGCTGAGTACCGGTATCCCCTTGGTGGCTCACATTGGGGTTAGAAGGGATGAGAGTACCCACCTGAAATTTAGAGGATCTTTAGGGATGTGCTGCATTTAGGTGGCTGCCTCTGTGAGATAAGGCTGACATTGCCATTTCAACTGTGTCCAAAGAGGGATATAATTTGCTGCCTTATGCCTGGAGGCAGTTGCCCAGGAGGGGGTCTTTAGACTGCAGTTTCGGTGTAATAAGAGCAGGAGAGCCCATTGCTCCCTGACACTGTCTAATGTTTGCAAAGGGTGTAATTGCAGTATCCCGCCCAGCTTTTGCCCAGGCTTTAGAGTAGAATGAGCAGATGGAAATCAGGTTTATACTACCCTCACCTTCCTGAAATCACTCCTCAGTTAATTATTTACCAGGTAGTGTGAGCCTGAGTAAGGTACTCTGGACCATAACAAATTATACTATTGCTGACAGAGACCTGACCTCAGCTGGGGACAGAGGGAAAAAGGATAGGTTTGAAATCAGTTTGCTGTCTAACAGTTGCCAAAGTAGGGGTTTTAACAGAATGGATGATACTGTCCCTTCTTAATTCAAATCCTGCCAGCCACATTTCGCACCATCTGGAGTTTGTGCAGAGCCCCCCTTGGGAAGGCAGCCAATAAACAATTACAATAATCTAATCTTGCCACGATAAAAGTGTGAATAACCATTTCAGAGTTTGACTGGAAAACTACCGCAACCTGTCAGTGTGCCTTAGATGGTGGCCAGGAGGGCACCTGATGACACACTAAGAAGTGTGGCTCAGGAGATAAACACAAGTTGGCTTGAACCAGGCACTGAGCTGAAAACAGTCAGGTTCTCACCAGCTGAAGCAAAGGACAGAAGGAGAATGTAACTGCTGAGCTTGGGAGAGGTGAGACTCCCTATCCATGCTGATCCCCATGGACACCAAGGCACTCAGAACTTTTTGGGAAAGCTGGGGCTATGTTTTACAGCAGTTGCTCCTGAGCCATTATCTTCTAAGCCTCTGTGCAGCAGTCTCTGCTGGAAAACTTTTGTTTCACGCTTTTGTTTCTCAGATGGAATGAGAGTTGGTCCAGTCTTGGGTT
>VYZS01076152.1:0-16824 GCA_013400695.1 Neodrepanis coruscans | reverse complement strand
GAAGTTTCTAGCATAGACAAGGCCTTAGAGAGTAATAACCCACCACTAATGGAGCAGTGTATTCTTTTGAGACACATTTCAATGAATTCCTTACATTAGCAAAGACTATGGCTTTTTGATTTAAAGAATTAGTATAAGATATTTATGCTGGGGGGATTTTTTAATACGTTCTCTTAACTGGTACTTAATGCCACATACAATTGTATTTTCCTTAGTTTGTCTAATGTGGTTCTCATTGTAAATCTGTAAGAATATGTTGGCAGAGTAAATTAATCTTTGCAGATTTTTAATGCATTTCTCAAAAATATTCAGCTAAATAGTTTATACTGTTCAAACATTTGGCTGTAATGCTGAAAGCTAGTTCATCTTAATTCATAAAGCTATAGCTTGACAAAAAGAGTGCATTTACTCTGTTGTAAGTTGGAGCTACAGAGCTGATGGTAAGTTTTGGATGTAAATTGAGTGATCTGGTAAAAGTATAACAATTTATTGAACTAGTCTTGCAATTCCAGCTATTCCAGCTGCAGAGGCCCTTTCCCCTAAGCCTATATGACAGATGACTGCTAAACACTGCTTATATGATAAAGCTAAACACTGTCTCTGTACAGTATGTCTCTGTTGGCATGAGATAGCACTTTGTCATTTCAATGTCTAATTGGCATCACGGCTGTTGAATATGCAATTTACCGTATAGAAGATGTGATTTTGTTATCCCTGTAGGTGTCTGGGTTATAAAAAAAGTTTGACACCTTTAATAAAATAAAATTGTTTTTTCCACCCGTATCAGCAGCAGAGCTAAAAATGAGATTGCTCTCCCAAGTCTCCTTTTTATTTTTTTTCTTCCTTTTTTTTTCTTTTTCTCCCCAGCTGTATAAGCAGAACTGTTGTTGTTATGCGCCATCTAGAAACCCTTATCAATAGCCCAGCTCTGCTTTCAATTTTACCAGCTTAAACTTGCCATCTACCTGTGAAGTTGCTCTGGCTTTACACTGTGAGCAGAATCTAGAACTGGATTTTTGCTCACTCATCCTTTCTTTTTGGCCAAACGGTGAGCAGAAGAAGCTCCTCCAAACCTTGTTTGTCTTTTCCTGAAGATAACCAAACATTTTGACTCAGGGAAGCTGTGATGATTCAAGCTAGAACCTCTCCTTCATAGAGTCATAAAATCATAGAATGGTTTGGGTTTGAAGGCACCTTAAAGATTATCNCGGACTGAACAGCTAAATGGCAAATAGCAAGTAAGTCAGAACAGACAGATGCCAAGTAAATTAAGGTCTGTGAAGGATCAGCTTTACAGGCTTTGCTCCATCTCGATGGGATGCTGAATTATGAAGTTGCACAGAGTCTGTGCAGGTTACATATATTTTCTCAGGTTGCTCATCAGATAACCTATTGCTTTCACCCTTCGCTTTGAACTGCTCGGAGAGAAGGCATTGCTACAGGTGAACAGAAAGGACAGAATCTGGCACATAATGTGCCGTTGGTCATACTATATCCACAAAATGTCCACGTCAGCATCAAGAGAGCCTGCAAGTGTACCTGGGTAGGAATAAATTTAAAAGGGATTTGTCTGGATTTTATTGCCCAGACTTGAGAAAAATGAAGACTCTAACAAGACAGAATGGCCAGTGGAAAAATCCGTTCTGTGCTATAAAGTTCCTTTAGTTCTGGTAAGCTGAAATATTGTTCCTAAGATAGGCAAGAAGGGCTATATAGTAATATTTTCCATGTTACCAGTAAAGCCCCAAGGAAATATGAAAACTCTGACAATTTTATATGGTGTTTACATTATGGATATGTGTATGCTGTAGTTCAGATGCTGACTCTGCAAAGATAGGCCCCTGTGTTAAAAAAAAGTGTTGTCCTCGCATTAAATATCTCTTGTGATGATTGATTTGGCTGTTGCTTTAAGGCAATAAACGTTTCTGGCTTAGACTAAAAAGTTTATTCTGCCTTTACTAAGTGTTGGAAGTGTGGAAATTGTAGTCTGGAAACAGTGGTTCCCATTAAAAGGGCTTTAACTTTCTTTTACTTCTAATAATGGTACAAACTACTTGAATAATTCAATGTATACTGAATTTATTACACAGCTATAGTTCGTTACAGAAGTTTCTAGCATAGACAAGGCCTTAGAGAGTAATAACCCACCACTAATGGAGCNAAGATTATCCAGTTCCAACCCTCTTCCGTAGGCAGATGCCATTCACTAGATCATCTTTAGTCACACTGAGCTACTATTTCTCTTCTGTAGAGTAATCTACTTCTGTTGAATCAAGTCCCGATTTTGATATAAATGTTTAATTGGCTCATGGTTATGATGCAGGTGATCCTGCAAGGTGCTGTGCTCAGTGAGATGCTGGTCTCCTCTCTCCTGTTCAGCCACTCAGGAAAATCCATATTTTGCACTCTTCTATGACTCTCACTCAATCATGTTTTCATAATATGTTCTTCTGACAATGTTTGTTACATGTTACTACCCTATGTTGTGGCATTTGATGAAAATATCATGCCTTGTGCTGACACACACTAGGTAAGTGCTTCCTCCTGTTGTCTTGGGAATTACAGCAGGTAATGTTGGCAGAACTTTGTGAAACGTGTCAGCATTCCATGTCTGTAGACTAGAACAGTATGTCCAGTCACAAGTTTTGAGTCTCAGATTCAGCATCATTTTGATGTCAAAGGCCTCTACAAAATATTTTTTAAAAAAATATTCCATTCCATCTGGCCATATTAGATTTTGAAATGAAACTCATTTTGTATTAGTAAATTTTTAATCTGTAGTTAGAGATAAAAGATTGATAAAACAGATTGCTGGTCAGTGGCTAGGGCTGGTGTGTTTAAGAGGATAAAATCTCTAGTGATGCATCTGGCTACCAGTGTGACCCTTCACAGACAATTAATTCTCCTCAGGAAAAAAAAATGTTTAATTGCTCTATCTTTTTAAGAGGATAAAGACCACTCCAGGGAAAAAGCCTTTCAAATCCAATAATCCTATTCCCGTGCTGGTACTGTGCCAATAAATACTGCACCACTTGCATGGAAAGATCTGAAGCTTCTAAAATCTTTAATGCAGAGTGCTCCTTCTTTCTCTGCCTGCCCAAAGCCAGAGGACCCTAGCACCTCAGAGCTCCTTAGGTGTTCACTTGAATCAGGAGACTGGTGACAAATAATTCAATGTGTTTCCACAGACATTTGCATTTCCTCCTCATTCTGTAGTGGTACTTCCCTGGTTGATTTTTGTTACCCTCCCTGGGGTTTGTAGGCAGCAGCTGCCACTCCCCTGCACCTTTCACAGGCATCAGTAAACTGCTCTGTTACNACCTCTACAAAATATTTTTTTAAAAAATATTCCATTCCATCTGGCCATATTAGATTTTGAAATGAAACTCATTTTGTATTAGTAAATTTTTAGTCTGTAGCTAGAGATAAAAGATTGATAAAACAGATTGCTGGTCAGTGGCTAGGGCTGGTGTGTTTAAGAGGATAAAATCTCTAGTGATGCATCTGGCTACCAGTGTGACCCTTCACAGACAATTAATTCTCCTCAGGAAAAAAAAATGTTTAATTGCTCTATCTTTTTAAGAGGATAAAGACCACTCCAGGGAAAAAGCCTTTCAAATCCAATAATCCTATTCCCGTGCTGGTACTGTGCCAATAAATACTGCACCACTTGCATGGAAAGATCTGAAGCTTCTAAAATCTTTAATGCAGAGTGCTCCTTCTTTCTCTGCCTGCCCAAAGCCAGAGGACCCTAGCACCTCAGAGCTCCTTAGGTGTTCACTTGAATCAGGAGACTGGTGACAAATAATTCAATGTGTTTCCACAGACATTTGCATTTCCTCCTCATTCTGTAGTGGTACTTCCCTGGTTGATTTTTGTTACCCTCCCTGGGGTTTGTAGGCAGCAGCTGCCACTCCCCTGCACCTTTCACAGGCATCAGTAAACTGCTCTGTTACCCCAGAATGGTTTATGTGAAAGCATCTTTTTGACAAAAACACCAGTCCTTTTGGTATTTGCCCCTGTTCTAGGTGTAGTTGGCTCTAGAGAGATCCGATTCAATGGTTCCATATGCTGGCATGTGTATGCTCATGTCAGGTGAGCCTTGATGGTCCCTGCATTTGTCGAAACATTTTTATTGCTTTTGTTGCTTTTATGGCTTCCTTCCTTCCATGGTAGAGTCTATGGATATTGTCTTTAGCACCACTGGGCCAGGTGGAAGTAAATTGGCTTCATGCTGAAGGTCAGAGCTAAAAACAGTTGGAAAGAAAATTGAGCTGATGGAGAATTTTACTGTGGAGCTGCAGGGACTGGCAATTTCAGCTTAGCCTAATTGCTCACTCAAGAGAAATATATAAATAGTTTGGGTTTAGGCCATAATTACTATTATGACTCTTTGTATGATAATTTCTATTTCTTCAGTTTTACATGTGAGATCTAAAAACCAATGCTCTATTAAAAACAGATAAGCTATAAAAAATCAAAGTAACAATCTGATGGTGAGGCAGAGGTTGCTCTTTGTTGACAGGCTAAGGGATGAAAGCTGGTNCTTAAGTGCTTTGCTATATCTTTTTCTTTGCCATCTGCTTGTTTCTGAGTTCTGTGCAGGGCTTGCTAGGTCAAAACCTGTGGTCTGTGGTTAATCAGTAATCAGTGGTTATGCAGGGATTAGGCTCTGTGCTTAATGGTTTTTCTGAGAAGCAAAGACTCTTTTAGAAGGAGGAAGAAAAGATGAACATGAGCAGGGAAGGCTGAACACACTGTTAAAGTTGGAGGGGAGATAGAAATGTTGCCTCCTAGCAGTGCCTCCTTTTTGTGGAAAAAATGTCTGGTTTCTGTGCAGGAAGGTTTAAGAAGTAGTCCAGATGCCTGAGGCAGGGTAACAGGAAGATGAAAACATGAAATAGGGTGGACTGCTGTCTGAAAACAGTGAAAGGAGGACAGGTTTGGCAAAGAGAGATCAGGTTACATTGATGGGTGAGACAAGGACAACCCAGTGACCAAGATACCATCCCCTTCTTGCCTGGTTTCTTCACTTATGCCAAGGTTGATTTACACTTGTAAATCACTGGCTTATTTTGACTTTGTGCTGACAATTCATAACCCAAAGGCTTTGATTTCCTTGCCCCTTCCCCTGCCACGTTCCACCCCCCTTATCGGGACAGCACAGGGTGTTAGGTGTGTTTGAATTATTTTGAATGGGTCACCATGGATTTCTGGCATGTTCCTTGAAGATAAGTGAGCTTTTTTATCAAGTCAAGTACATACTACTGACAGTCTCTCTATCGTAGAGATCGTGAAGATACAGGAGAAAAACAACACATGGGAAACAATCCAAGTCAGATTTGTTTCTTATGTCCTGAATTAGATTGGTGGATTTTAGTTCTGCTCAAGATAACACCTATTCTTTTTCATGCAATGATTCTTTTCATCATATAGTTAATTTATTATAGAAGTCTTTTGCTAATAACAAACATTGAAAGAACTAACTATCAAAGGGGCATGTTGGGTGAAGGTGAGCAGGCTGTGTGAGGAGAGAGGAGATACTCCTTTTTTTGTCAGTGCTTTGCAGTGAGGATTTCACACTTCTCAGTCTGTCTGTGGAATTTGCTGCCACATAAACTCTTGTCTATTGAGTTGCACTTAGAGTCTGATCTTCCGCTTAGCAGCATCTCTAGCTTGCTTGGCTGAGAAAGAAAACCAAACAGCCATCTTTAAAATATGTACTGAGTGCAACATTTTTCCTGCAGAGGGTTTAGTTACAATGGACAACCTGGAAAATTAATGCAAATTAATTGCAAATGTAGCTTTTAAAAAGAACTGGTTATACTAACCTGAATGGTTGCTATGGGCAAGCATTTAGAATTGAAATGGCCTGACTTTGGTTTAGCTAGATTCAGAGTAAGATCAGCTGACATCTGATTTACTTTGAGTTTTACTGACAAACATAAAAAGTGATAAGAAAAATCCTAACCCCTCTCTGAGACAGACACAGGGATGAATGGTGGTCACTGGAGAAGGCCAGGCAGCCATCTCCTGTATCTTTAGCAGAAGGAGGAAAACTAGCAGTAGATTTTCCTAGTAGGAGCTTGATAGGAGCTTCTCAAACTGTTCTGGGTAGACTTAAAGTTAACTTTACCATCTCTCATGGGAATGTGTCACTCTTGGTTATTTTGGCATGAGTGTTGCCTGGGGCATTTTTGCAGCCAGCAGTGCCAGATACTTGCAATTTCTGTCACCTCCTCAGGATGTTCCTGTTGGCAGCTCTTTGACCAAGCTATTATTTTATGGTATATTTAGTTCTTTTTTTATCTTTCCTTACTGTCAGTTTCTCCAGACCAATAATCATGTTTTCTTCTTTACCACCATATCCTTTTCTTCTTTGCCTCCATATCCTGCTGTCATTCTAAAAATGCTTCTATGATGTTAAATCTTTTCCAGTTATGTGACGAGAATTAATTCATTCTGACACAGCCATGAAAATCTGATTCAATTCCTTTTTTTGGTATCTCAGTCACAGTCCTTGATCACAAATCAGCATGAGTCAGAATTTCCCAGGTTATTATTTCCTCAGAAAACTTGATTGCAACCCCGTCTCCATGTTTAATATCCTTTTTCTGACTGTAGTGGAGCTAAGCAGTGGAGGCTGCAGCAATTTTGTTTGGAGATCTGTCAGTTATTCTGGCATCTGATGCCACAGGTGGAAAAGGTGACACCAGGGAATATTCCATAGCAGTTTTAGTGTTGCGGTTTCCCATCATTAGGAAGTTGAGTCCATGCTGGCTCTACAGTGTAAAGAGGACTACAGAAACTAGTAGGATTTATTACTTTGGAAACTAAGAAATCTTGGGTCACAGATGGGGATGGGACCCAGTGGTTCTATCAGCTTATGCTAGAACATGAGAATTAAGTAACGATGGGTTTTAGAACCAGACATTGTCCTGAGATCTGCCAAAGCAGACTGTCTTGAGATGTTCATGTAGATGAGTTTGGAATCCTTTTGGGTTCAACTGGGTAAATGAGTAGCTTATCTGAAGTTACTAGAAGTAGATCAGAATTGAAAGTAAGTGGGGAATACTTTCTTTGGGGCCCTTACCATTCATTTATTCTCTTCAATACGTGTTTGTCTCTCCAATTGTATGTCCAAAGGCCAGGACTGCTTTGGTTGCCCATTGCCCAGGGTTGCTGAGCCTGCCCTGGGCACTGGTAGCTTTAATGCCCATTTAGGGTTTTTGCTTGCTTGTTTCCTACCAAGCTCCATTTGCATTTTTTTTTTCACATGAAAAGAGGAAAAAAAGGCCCAGAGATATCAGTCCATTATTTTTATGGGGGAAGAATATTTATTGGTATTTAATTGTGCAGGAAAGGCAACCAAGAACTGCCTGCAGGAGAAAGCCTTTACACACTGGTGTGAGTTCATCAGATCAATAACTAGTGGTTAATAGGACAGGACAAAAAGCCATCCTTAATTTTGATTCATGTTCAGATTTCTCATTTTTCTGAGATGTATTGCACAAGTGACTTCTTTCTGCAGGATGGAGATAATGCTTTTCTCCCTGTCAGGGGACTGTGGGGTTCAGTTACTCTGAGTTGTTGGACTTCTCATGTGCTAAGGTGGGAAAGCCAGGCTGTGGGTCTGACAGAAGTGCCTTATCTTTGTTTTTACTCGTGTGCCTTGTGAGTGTATTTTTGGCAGAGATATAAGTTATTGTTTCATTATTTGATTTTATGTTGTGTTGCATCTGCCAAAGGCTGCACTTGCTGCTGTTGCCCTGCTAAACACAACAGTTATTAAGGTTTAGGTGAGTGAACTCTATTTCCCCTTAGGTTTCCAAAAAATTTTAGGCTTTATTGGTGAGGAGAATTAGGATAGGATTCTGGCATGCTGAGCAGAATGGTTGGCCTTTGTGAGGCTCATCATTATTAATCAACCATGTAATTTCTCTTAAGTGGCAAGGTGTGTTTGCTTTTGTTTTAAGCCCAATTGCATCTTCATGCTAGGAGCAGAGACCCTTTCACACCTACATTATGGTGAATTACCCATTGGGAAATGAGGATGCTGTAAGTTGGAGATACTGCCTGGGAGCTTGTTCTTAATGCACAGACACAATCAGATGCTGAATAAGCAAGAAATTAATTCTTCTTCCCTTTCTCCTTTCCACATAAGAGGCGACTTTGTTTTTGCTGGAGCTTTGCCTGTGTAAAGGCTGCAGTGTGGAGCCAGCATTTGCCATCACACTTAACCTTTGGTATGTCAGAAAGCAGCTTATGGTGGGGACCAAAAGCCTTCTCTGATGGTGTTATCTGCTGACCCTGCCTGCAGTGCAGAGGGGGCCAAGAGGAGCCAACCAGCCAAACCTGGAAACACTGGAAAACAAACACCTCACAGATGAGAGAACTGTAGGACACTAATTTAATACAACTTAATAGTTGATCTTCAAATGGCTTATAATGGAAAAAAATCAGTATACTCTTTGTTAAAAGCAGGGTGATAGCATAATAAGTATAACCATATTGAACTCCAGGAAGCATAAATCACTTGTAAATCAAATGCATTATAAAAAATAATTATGATTCACTGCTGAACTCTGGTTTACAGTGTGTGAAAACTTTTTATGTTTTGCTTTCATAAAGGCATTTCCCTTAATCAAAGTTGTTGCAATTAGAGGGAGTGGGAATGAGCAAGAAGGCAGCTGAGTGATGTTGCCTTTTGAGGATCTCTACAGCTGCCATTTTCATAGTGTGAATAGCCGTGCTTGGTGTTGGCAGATCAGCGCTCTAGAGATTGGAAATGTTGTGTTTTGTAATACACCCCCATTCCCCCAAACCTACCATGATGTTGAATTCCATCCACTTAAAACAGAGCCTATGTTTAACAATAATTTAAATCATTATCCCGCCTGTCAGCTCGGAGTTAAGGGGCTATGCAACTGCGATTCTCTGTTTAGAAACTGCCTGGAATAATAACTTTCAGATGTCTCAAATATGCAGCACTTATCTATAACATCTAAATACAAATGTCTCCCTGCTGAGCAAGCCCAACAGTGTTTACCTATCGTGTCCAAACCATTCCAGAAGGTTTGCTTGGCATGGAGCGGAAGGCCCTATATCCACAGCTCTGACAGCGCTGTCAGTGTAATGTTTTTCAACTCCTGCTCACCTTTAGGTGATTGCAAAGGAAGAAACAACCTAAGACTGGGGGTGACAAATGAAGGATGTCTGTGCATAAGCATCCCCCCTTCCACCCTCGCTCCAAGAGTAAAAGTGCATTGCTAGCCAGCCCCGTGCTCCTCCAGACAGGATGATGTTCATGCTGTTGGGTCCATGCCAGCCTCTTGTGAGATGATCCAAATGCTGAATCCCACATGCCCCAGGCACGCTGGGCCTGAGCAAAGTTGAGGTGCTGTCGCCAGCTTGGGGGCCCTGGGCTCTTCCTCCACGTGCAGACCTCAGTGGAACCTGTCAAGTCTCATTGAACGTCAGGCTACGCAATTGGCTTGTGCCGTATGCTCCCCCTGAGCCAGAGCGTGCCGAAGCCGTGTGCCACACAGCTGGATGGCTCTGCTGCCGACAGGAGCTGCCGTGCTGGCTGTGGGTGCTCAGTGTGTTCCTCAAGGTGCTGTTGGGGTGATGGGCTGTGGTGTGGGGCTGACCCTGCAGCTTTGTGAGCAGGGAGAACTGAAAGATCCCACCTTGCTTTTGCTACATCTGACCTGTGGTTTAACACCAGGGAGCCCCTGTGACTTTTTAGGCTATCCCAGAGGCCTGGAGTCTCGTACCACCCACCTGGAAAGAGGGGAGCTCCATTCCCTTAGCTGGCATTGGGTACCAAAGGCTTCTGCACAGTGCACTGCAAACTAGTGGGGTATGCTACGTAGCTTCCAAATTTCCTAATGGATCCCCGGGAACCCCACATAGTGCTTGGACTTTGTTTCTCTTGGGCACACAGAGCACCCTTAGCTGGTGTGCATTGTCCTGATGCAGCAAGCAAAGGTTAAATAAGGAGAAATTAAAAGCTTTTTGTGCATCTTTGCATCATCTGAGGCCCCTGCTTGATGATTGAGTCACAGCTCTTATTCATGTATCAGGTCTATGCAAATACTTATTGACGTTCTTCCTGAGGGTATTATCCCTTTGCTGTCAGTTAACCCCTCCATTAGCTGTGTCTAGCCCTTGCAGAACTGTTGCTATCCTCATACTACATAACAGCAGGTTTTCTGAAATGTATGCATTCTGAGCATTGAAAATTGCTGTTATTTTACTTTTTATAGAAAGTATGAAACTTACACTTACACTAAGCAGGGGCAACACGTGGTAGCATATTGTTCTACAAGGCTATAGTTATGGAAGCAAGCCTTCCTTCTTTTCCCAGGAGAAAAGTTAGCATGTGTGTGCCCTCTACAGCTGCCCAGGGCTGCCATGAAAGAGCACTGCTCATCTGCTCCTTCTGCAGCCAGGTTGGGCCCACAAGTGTTTTTAAGAATAGCTTCAGTCAGTGAAGAGTACATTGGATTGGCTGAGCTCAAAACATGGTTTCTTCCTCCTTTTTTTTAATGCAGGCTTCCTTATAGGGATATGGCTTGTAGAGGAGTCCTTTATATCTTACTCTCAGCTTGCTCATGAAACCAGACTGTTCAGGCTCAGTATCTGAGGACTTTTCTTCATGCATCACAGCTGGGCTCATGTTGGAACACACCTGAGTATACAGGCCCATTTACTTGTTTGAAATGTCCAAATTGTGTTTCTGTTCTTCATTCATCTGCTTGGATATAGTAAGTCAGGTTCTTCTGATGGTTGTTTTTCTGGACAGAAGCTTGGTGCTTGCTCAGCTTGCTAGAGCAGCCTGTCCCACCTGCTCGTCCAACATGGTGGTGCTGGGGATGAAGCTCTGCCTGGGGAGCTGTGTGGCTCTGCCATGCTCAGGAAACAAGCTGCTCCTCCTGCACACTGACTCTTACACCAGTTACTTTATCAGCTTCTTGTCACCTCCTCAGCAGTTCCTCACTGGTATTCCCACCATCACTCATTCTGGAGGTCCTGGAGCACGTTAACATAGCAGAAAATTTTCATCTTTTTTCATATATTTCATATATTTAATCCATTGCTCTGCTGTGTACCTGCACTGCTGGTGTGTAACAGTTAAAAAGTACCTACATCCTCTACACAGAATATCATATTTACCAGTTCTGTGATACTGGCTTACAGCTTTGCCATGGATGCAAGAAAATAATTTGCAGACACTGGAGCTGCCTTCATACTGTTTGTTGCTCTAAATTTGTATGGGGTGTTTGATGCTCAGACAGAGAGAAGGCTGCAGTACCGGATGCTGGCATCTCAGATGTCTTCAGGGAGAGATGACCAGTGACGTGTTTCTTCCCCCGTGGCATCCCGAGGTGACGTGACAGAATGACAGATGGTGTTAGGTTGCACGAGAAGCATTGCTGGCCAAAAAGGTACAAGCAGCTAGTGTGAGCACATGTGATCAGGAGCCGTGGCTAGTTTCATTTAGTGGGGAGGGAATTGTTTGCTATAATAAAGTAAAAGCTGAATTGAATCTCAGCTCCTCCAAAATCCCCAGTGCTCTCTGATCTGGTGTTTTGATTACCTGAGCCCATTTGAAATGCTAGCTCAAGTATCACGTCCTCACATTTCCATTTAGCTGTTCAAGGAAAACAATTTTAATAGCTACCCAGTTATTCATCAGGATTAGGCCTTGCTGGACTAGTTTGGACAGCATGCAAACTAAGTGCAGTTGAACTGAGCTTAACTTGGAACTTCCAGAGGCACCAAAAAACATTTGCTTCTGTAATTCAAGCGTGCTCCTCAGCCCCCGCTCCTCATACCGTTGGCCACGTCCCATACCAGAAGAGGAGGGAATGGGGGACAGCCCACTCTCCTGTTATTCCTGGCCCTGATGGAAACAGGGAATAGCAGAAATATCGGCAGGAAGCACGCGCTTTTGAGCTCCCACCCACAAGGCGACATGGATGCAGAGGAGAAAAGCATCTGTGTACTGAGGTGCTTAACCAGCTGCCCCCCATAGCAGCAGCACCTCTGCCCATTTCTCACATGGTGCGTCCCTGCCTGCCCTGGCGCTGCAACCTCCCAAAAGCACCTCTGGGATTCCAGTGGAGCAGGAGAAGTTAATTTGTTCTGCATTTATTGTCTAAGTTTAGATAGGTAGTATACTGCTCTGGCAAGTGTTGAGGTAAAAATTCCTTATTCAAAGTTATATGTTTCTTGGAGAGGCCTGTGCTGAGTTGCCAGTCCCCAGGCAGGCAGCACTGAGCAGGGCTTCACACTGGCACTGAAGATGCTGGTTTGCTGATGGCTACAAGACTTGGGAATGCACATGGTTTTCTTCTCTTGTCCACATATTTTCATGCAGACATCAAGATTAATCTCCAGTATTTAGTGGGAAAATGCTAGAAAATGTTTTTTAAAAAAATATAAATAACAGAAGTTAAATAGATTAGGGTTGCTTTCATGCTGTTGCTGCTGGCTGCCTTTTTCCTATCCAGGCTTCACCAAGATTCCTGAAAGAGGCTCAGGCACTCAAACAAATTTGGACATCTAATGGCTGAAGTGGTGGGGACCTGTCAAGGGTGATGCTGGCTGCCTTCTATGTAATTGCTGAGATCTGGAAGTGGGAGCTGGAAATCCCTTAAGAATCTGCTTTCTTTAAGTACTTTGACCCTTTGGAATTGGCTGTGGAGGCTCCTGGGACAGCAAAATTTATGTAAGACATTTTGCAGTGTCATCTCTTTTTTTTCAGTTTTAGGAAGTGTTGAGGCTGGATGGAGTTCAGCGGGTGAAAGTGATGGTTCTCTTGCATTTAATAACTGCTTCTGCTTGTTTCTGAGGCATGTTGGCTGTTGGGAGGCAGGATAGTATCTGCTTTCTATCTGGTAGGACAGCGACTAGTTTATTTGCAGAATGCTCTGAAATAAGATAAATTACTGAACCTTTTAGAAATCTTGGTGGTGAAACAAAGTCCTCTCACTAACTGAAAATCATGGCTTTTTGAAGATCTCTATAAATATTTACAGTGATTTCTCTCTATATATGTATATGTGTAAGTATAAGAACAAAAAACAACTCCAAACACTGCACAGAGATTCGAAATGTTAAGTTTCACTGTTTTCATGAAAAGTCAGGGGAAAGTAATACATTAAATTGTTCATATTTTTTTCATTTGTCTAGATGGTGGTGTACTGAAATAATGCAGTGTATCTAGCTGAAAAGGGAATTGAGCTGGAACATCACATGTAGGCAGCAAGGAGGAATTGTTGAAAAGCTTTGAAGAATAGTGAGAGGAAGCTGTCCACCTGGGTGTTACATCTAAGAAGAGGCGCTGCAGCTGAAAGGGACTATCTGCTGTCCCTGCTGCTCAGTCCATAGGAGGGAGAAGGGGGTCAGCTGGAACCTTCAGCGTATCCAGCAAACACAAATGAGACAGGAGAATGGGTCTCATCTCTGCTTCTCTGAAAAACGAAGCATTACCCATAATGAAAGTGAAGTAAAACTGTCAAGGAAGTTTAGCTCTTATATGTTACATATTCATGATACTTTCAGGCTCCAAAAAAAGGAGAAGAAGGGAATTTGTTGTTGTTTCTGTAGTCCTGGGACTGTTCTTCTGTTTCTATGCTTCCCTGTATTGCACAACAAGCACAAGATGCAACTGCAAAGTGTGGCAAGTCTCTTGAACACTTACATACCTCTTGAATCCTCCCTCTGGACATGCACTGGCATGCTCTTGTCATTCTTTCCTTCCTCTCCCCACCTCCCCAGGAAGGGTGATACCCAGAACTTCCAGGAGAGCATGGACAGAGCAGGAGCCACGTGGAAATACTCAGGCTGTCCTATGTGGGTAGCTCTTGCAGCAGGAGGACAAACTTGTGAACTATGTCCTCTCTTCACCCTGCTCACCTTCAGGCATGGGATAAAACCTTTTCGGTTGAACACATGCATTACAGGGAATAAAAATCAGAGCAGGACATGATATGCTTGAATTTTAGGCATCTTTGAGTGTTGTAGAACATAGCTACTCTGTTAATTTTTAGTCTGGGTAGAAGATTCAGCATCGTAACTCTTCCTGCCAGCATGAATTCCATCCCCTATTGCCAAACGATCTACCAGGAAAACATGCAGGTAGAGCCTTATGTTGGGAAGTACATTTGCAGTGTTGCAGTAGAGGAGAGTAGATGCCCTTAATGAGGAAGCGCTTAAAAGGTATGCCATGCTTTTTCTGTCTGTCAGCTTCATCTTGCCCAAGCAGCAACGTGTTTAAGCCAGTGCTTTATGTTTCTATTTGGGGAACCACGAGATACCTTTGCTGAAAGCTGAAACTCAGGTCTAAGTATTTGAGCCATCAGACATGAAGTCTCTGATGATTTTACTTAGAAACTGGATGGTAATGATGAATTTGGCTATTGTGGAAACTTCAAAGCAGAGAAGGAGTGTTGATCCCAGCATTTCCTCCAAAAATAGGGATTAAGAGTCCCCTGCAGCTCTGGGAAGGCTCACAAGTTCATTGAAAGCACTTAATGCTCAGCAACAGGAAGGATGCGGAAATGGCAAGGATGGGGTGAATTGTAAATGACTGCCCCTGGTTACTATGCAGATTACAACAGATTTATTTAAAGTTTCATAGGCTGTGTTTCCCACTTGAACCTACATAGATTTCCAGGAGAAGGTCAGCTGCTGGCCATCTGATCCCCAGAGAAGTGCTTAAAAGGGTCTTTTCTCCCTTTTAACACCTAAAACCTAAAACATTTCAACATTTAACAAGGCAGTCATTGGGATCTGTCATCGAGGGCTCTGGGAACTCACTCCCTGCAGACACCTAGGGGTATTAAGGGCATCACAAGCTGCTTGCAGGAGGAGAACTTGGGTCACAGACCACAGAGATTAAATGACCTTCTGAAAACTCTTTGGGAAGGACGAGTGACAGGAATAGAAGCTGGGAAGCCTGACTTTCTGCCTGTTATTCTCAAGCACAATTAAATCACAGCCTGTTCACATGGTGCAGTTGGCGACTGTAGATGTGGTGGGAGAGTAAAGGGAAGGAAATTTTGAACAGAAGTGGGATCAAGAGGAGTGAGAGACAGGAGAATGGAATGAGATGGAGGCAGGTGGTTGTCGGTGTGGACTGCAGGGAATCTGAACAGGGAAAGCAGAGGTAGAAACCCCACCAAAAGGGCCATTATAGAAAATACTCATTTTGCTTAGTTTGGAGAATACATAAATTTTGTTAGAGCACCCTCATGGGACAATCTGCCCAGTGTTTGTAATCTGAAATCCTATAGCCTAACGTGTTTTTGGCTATTAACATTTTCCAATCTATTGTGTAAATACCTTCTATTTTAACAGTTTGGCAAACAGCTTCCTGGGAAAAGCCATATACCTCCGCCATTCCTCCAGGGTCCTATTGTCCAGGGTCTTATTTTTGCTTCCTGTTTCACATGAATGTGCAGAGCTTTGACAATTGCACTTTGTAAACTTGAAATGTGAATGCTTTCCAAGACTGGAAGGAGTCTCTCAATTTTTGAGACTGACCTTTGATTTCCAGTGACAGCCAGGATGGATTTCTGTAATTTTTCATGTTGCCTAGGGCCTGACATTGACTAATAGGACTGGATATTCAACAGGAATATCAGGAAACCTTCGGTGATGAGGTTTACTCATGTTGTCCGTGCATAGTTTCAAAACTGTAAGGCTGAGTTCCTGTTTGGAGTGAAGGGAGCAGTGTTACAGGAGGGGTGAACAGGCCATTGCCCCGAAGGCATAGAGAAGAGCTTTCATTCCATGTCCCTTGAGATTTATCTGATCGACAGCAAGCAGTCTGGGATGCTTTAGCTATTGCAACAAGGATATACAAAGTCCCAGTAGCAATCCCATTGTATTTGCCTTTTGTTTATCTTTCTTAAGAAAGCAGTGGATTCTGCTTAGTTTTACTGATGTAGTCCATTTCTGACTGGAGGTTACTATCTGTGAAAAAAAAAATGGAGCAAGATGTAGCTCACTGTGTTTGAAAAGATCTGTTTCTGAAGATCTTCTGCAGTGATTAAACTGGGGTACACCTGTGGCAGACAACTCATGGGAACCAGCAGGAGGGGTATCTAGAGAACCAATTTTGCATTGTATGTCTTTATGGCCCACTGACATTGCTATGAGCACCCTTGTAACCTGCTCTTTTCACCCTTGGGTGCCTGGGAAGACATCAGAGACTGTCACGACTCTGCTCAGGCACAGCTTCTTCAGGGCACCCCAGGGGGTTGGCTGTGCCATCAAAAAATAAGGAGGCCAAGCACCTATGCCATGAGGCACTCTGCATCATCCAGTTTTGTTTTGGTGCAGCTTCATCTTTTCCAAGAGATCATATGAGGACTGCAGAGGAGAGGGGAGAGGGTTCTTTTGCTCTACAGTTAGTCAGAGATCTCTAAAGCCATCTGCACATGTAGATAAATGGGGTAACTAGACCCTCACAACAGACCTTGTCTGCAGACCACTGGTGATACAGTAGGACTTGATTTGCATTTGTGTTTTAAGATTCTTCATGCAAATTTCTAGCTGTCCATGACTATAATCTGACATGATTAAAACATAACTGATTTTAGTAGTTGATTCATTCTTTCCTCTCTTCCACGTCTGGGATAGGGAGAATGAATTAAACATTTTTTTCTCTTATTTTCCAGTTAATGTTTTCATTTATTCAGCACTGGTTGGAATTAGGGGAGAGTTTGATTTTGTTTTTTATGTAAATGAAGCAGTATGTGGAAACAGTCCTTGTTTGCCTTAAGTTAATGTCCTGGTTTGGACAGTAGG
>VYZS01076118.1:0-11634 GCA_013400695.1 Neodrepanis coruscans | reverse complement strand
GCCGAGGCCTCACGGCAACAGTGTAACAAAATTCAGGAGTCTAAGGATTATTTCCGAGATCCTGACTGGATTCACAGGTCTTTCTTCAAAACCATAATCAGGTGAGTTTGCTCTGAATCATCTGTTTGCAGATACAGTCTACGTGTCCTGACTTTTGTAGAAAAAACCCCAATAATTTAAAAGATATCCCCTATGTTTTTTCCCTTCTTGCTTAGAGGATTAAACTAACAAAATTTTATATTATTTAAATCAACCAATTTTGTGCATTATTTTTATAAGAATAGTCAGCAAGGCACTACAATAAGTTTCTGCAGCCTGATTTCTGACATGAAAATACTGAGAATTCATGTTGATTTAATTGCAGAGAAAGAATGTTTGGTCATTTTTCTCCAGGAAAGCAAGAACCAACGTGGAAATGCGACAGGCTATAAATTTGATGTCTTGTACTGCAATTTTTTATTTATCCTCACGGGACTCTTTGAGCTTTCCCAGATCTACCTTTTACCACAGAATTGCCTGATGTTCTTCATCAGCTTTTAAACACAGAATTGTTACAAATGAGAGCTTACAGTGGCAGCTCTGGTTTATTTTATGAAATGCTGCCACAAAATAATTGTATTACATAAGTTTGGCAGTGTTTCACAGCTGCACTAAGTCATGCTAATGGGTGATATCCAGTTGCTAATGTTGAAAACTGCTTCTACACAGAAGCTGATTGAATAGGTTTTGCTCACTAGCAAAGGCTCATTTCTTTCATTACTTTGAAGAGAGGTCTGACATTATCCAATTTATATGTCTGATGAAAAGTTTCAAAAAAGAGTGGATAAAGTAGTATGGAATGAAATCTGAGTGTTCACTTAAAAAAAAAAAAACAACCAAAACAAAACCCCCCACAAATTAAATTTCCTGTGTACATTATTTTTTCTAACCAAGAGACCAGACAAAAGAGACTTCTTAAGGTACTAATTTAAAGTACTTTCAGGTTTATTTGATGCCTCTAAGACTCTACCAAATCTTCTTAGTCTTTCAAGCCTGTTTTCAATGCAGTTATGTGAAGCTCAGCTGAGTGGTTAAGCTGAGATTTAACGAAGAGCTCAGGCGTTTCAGGAAACGGAGGTTGTACAGTACAGTAAGCAGTAGGTTATAGGGTCCAGGACAGTTCAGCTTGCCGCTAGTGCCAAGTGTGCTTGTGGGAATTCTCAAGAAACACAGATATTACTGCTAGATTCTGTCTCTGAGAAGAGGTCTGAATTCAACAAGTAGCTTCAAGGAGTCAAAGGGGTCTGCATCTGCGCATGAAGATGGTGAAAGCTCAGATACTGAGAGAATTTCAAGCTCATAAAAAACTCAATCTGTGCATTTGGATGGTTCAGGAAGAACATGGCAGGCACAGAAGAGTTAAATACTTGTCTAAACATGTTGTGTGCAAATCTCATTGTAACAGTTCAGTTTGTGTTATGAGACCAGATCACCCAATAGTAATACAAGAAAAAAAATAAAAAGACCTGAGCAAACCTGAAATATTTCAAAATAATCATTTAAAAATTACATCCAAGGTTATAACCTGTTATAAACCTCATCAGGTTACATTCTGTTTTCATTTTCTTAAAAATGTGCCTTTCTAAACTGAAAGAGTCTGGAAGGCTCTGTTGGATTTCTGGGTCTGGAACGCAAGTGACCAATGCTTTTCAGATCATTTCTCATGGTAGATTATAGGCAAGTCTGAGAGCGCCTAACTTGTGACAGAGAGTTTTTGCCAGCTTTACTGGTTTTGTGTCAAACACAGCTCATTTAATGTGAGACAGGCAGAAAAAGAACAATGGTCATAATATTGCTTCTTGAAAGAGCTTCTCATCACCACAGGGAGCATGAGTCTTCAGCCAAGGGATAAGGGCATTGAAAGATGAGACACAGGGTACAGTCTTTGCCTGAAGCAGTAACTATGTTATTACTATTATTACTTAAAATAAGTCGTTGGAACAGGAATGGAAATCCAAGCCTTCTCTCTTTCCATGAGAATACTTAAACCGTCTTGATAGATTGGAATTTAAAATCATCCTTGAACTCATTGCCACTTCCTGGCATACCGTATTTTAGCACACTGTATTTTGTAGCTCCTCTTTTGACAAAAAAAGTCATTTGCCGGAGAACTACTTTTGAAATACTCAGCTTTTTGTTGCCATAGCTTCTTTGCAAAACTTCCTGTAGTACTAACAAGACTCTGCAAGGTCTCATACAGTCTTACAGCATCTTGTTGACAGAGCAGGAGAGACACAAGAGTCATTTAAAATACTGTTTTAGTAAAACAAAATATACAAACAATATAAGTGCTATATAAAGCAGAGAACACCTTACAGCTACACAGTAAACTGAAATTGAAATCTATATATCTATGATCCTAGTGAAAAATATCATTCACTTATAATTTTAAAGTAAAAAGAATAAAAAGTGCTTGTTAGACTGTGGCCTACAGGTCAAGATCAGGCTGAGAAAATGAAGTTCATATGTCTAATACTTTTAGTTAGGAAATAAACTATACAAATATAGGAACTTTTAACACACCAGAATATCTCAGGATTGAATTTAAATATAATTCACCTTCCAGCATTGTACAAAAGACACTGCTAAAATAAATGGTTCTAATTTAGTGTGAGGATAAAATGACCTGATTGACAGATGTGGGGAATTTTGTTCAGAAAACAGTACTAGAAAGGCAAATCTCCCTACATTGTCATCATCAATTTGCCTTACCTAAAAAAAGCTATCATAGGGGTAATTACTGTGTCAAACCTACTTGTATTTTTTATCTTTTTGTGGTCACATGGTTTCTGTCTCACTAGGTTTTAGATTGATATGTTGAGGTCTTTGCATCTAGTCCAGCAAGTTGGCATTATATCACACTGGTCAGAATGCTTTGAGGAGTGTGACAGACCCCAGACCAAATATCAACATTTTTGGCACTCTGTGAGTGGATCTGTGCATTGCCAGAGGTGCAGTATGGCAGGCAACAAAATAATTGTTGTGGACAGACATATCCATGTCTATGCCCTGCCCATGTCCATGTCCATGCCCATTCTCACGGCCTGCCTGTGCCCTACTTGTGCGTTCTGGTCTCAGACCAGCTCAGCCCTACTCCAGAGCTGTTCCTGGTTTGTCCAGGGCTGGGGGTACCCTGAGGCCTCACTTGTGAATGAGGTGCTGCTGCAAGGAATAAAATTTGTGTACTCTGACTCTGCGCCACAGTGTGAGGCATGGCGCAGTAAATTGAGATGATCTTTAAATTTGCTTCCTAAAAATCATGCTCCCGGTGCAAACTAGAAGACTGACTGTTATGGCTCCTCCATACCACTTCAGCTACAGTTCTCATTGGCTGAAATTAACTGCAGGTGCAAAAAAACATAGAAGCCAAATTTTGAAAACTGGGCCAGAGGTAACATTTTATTTAAACCTTTGTTTGAATTTGTATTTGGTGCAGCTGTCAAGGTGTGGTCTCTGTGAGGACTTACTGGAGCTGCTCTGTGCGGGACACAACTGGGTCCAGCTGACTCCATCTGATCCACTGCAGGGCACAGCAAAGTCCCAGAGCCACATACAAAAAGAAGGGGCTGAAAGAACCAAACGAGACAGGGAAAGATAAAAAAAAAAAGAGACAAAGCCAGAGCAGCTAAACAAGGAGTCAAATTAGGAGCCAGAGAAGGAACGGGAACCACCTGACACCAGACCAGGCATCCACTTCAGCCTGTGCATAAGTCTATGTCATTGCATATGGGTATTCCCAAAGGAGCTGCCATCATGGTGACCCCAAACTGGAGTAGAAGACAGATGTGGGAACAGGAGGGCTGCAGACAGAAACTCTTGCATGTGGACCCTTGATCTTCCCTGCACTCCCCAGGTGGTCGAGTCTGGACAGAAGGCGGGAAGTTTACCCTGTGGAAAAGGAGAAGGAGAGGCTTGTTTTAAAGTTTGTATTTTTTTTCTTACCAGTACCTGCATCAGAAATTACATATTTATTTTAATTGGCAATAAATTATTTTATATTTCAGCTTGAATCTGTCCACAAAGGTAACAGAAGAGTGATGTCCCTGCCCTTATCTGAACATAGGAACGATCTTCTTCTTGCTTTTCCTGTTTTCTTCCCCCATCACATTAAGAGAGGTAAGTAACTGAGCAGCTGGGTGGGATTCTGGCAGTTAGCCAAGGCCAGATTGGCTAACTAAACCCACCACAGATTTATTTTTTCAAAATGAAAATTACTCTTAAATACCTGCTTTGCTTTTTTGATATTGTTTCGCTATGGGGCATTTGCAAATATTAAAATAATTCCAACTAAAAGAAGACTACTCTTTGTGTGGGATATTTTGCATTTGAATAAAAACATTCTCAAAAAATTGAACCTGATGGATAAAAGAGAAAGTTCTTCAAAGACATAAAGTGAAATTAAGTTATTGAAAATATTTTGTTAATCTTTGGATGAGACCCTTGGGGAAATTTCTAAGTAGAACTTGTGATGCCTCCATGTTCTCTATAGGTTAAAAGAAAATTTAGAATTGAAGTTAATGCTCTTTGAACCTAAAATCAATACAAACTAGGGATAGCACAGCGGTGAAAAAGTGATTTTAATTCAAAACAGAAAGCAGAATGCATCCCTGGTCATTTTAGATCTAGAAAAATTAATTAACTTTGACACGACTACAAGTGAGCTGGCTCATTGCATGTCTTTCAAAGTCCAAGACAATCTTCTTAGCAATCTGCTTAGTATAATTGGGGTAAATGGAGAAATACATTTGAAAATGTCAGAATCACGATCAATATAATTGACCAGAAAGGGGTAACAGCTTTGTTACTCCTTTATTCAGCCAACAAAATGCTCTATTTTCATGACAGATGAAAAGAGAGACCTCCCAGAGAGGTTTAAATTTAAAATTATAAAGAATATGTTCAGCAGCCTGCAGAAAGTGAGATGAAATCCCATTCAATTCATACAGTTCTCACTGCAGATCGAAATTTTGATGATAGACTTTGAAAAAAAATTAAGGTTCTTGTCCCAGTGAGATATTACCTGATCTCAATTACATTAAAGCTAATCAGTGTTAAGGTTGCTAAAAGGTAATAATAGTCTCTGCTGGAGTACCATGGTTTACCTACATTTCCCTGCTACTTGAAAAAAATGTTTTTGCATGTTCTTTATGTTGAAGACTAATCTTGTAAAAATTCATGCTTGGATGAGGAATGGAAAAACATGATGAAAACACATGAAGTGTGTTTGACACTGACACTCATGTAGTGAGTTTGGATATAGATTAAAAGAAAACTGTTTCAAAATGAAAATTGAAGTTTAATTTATTAGTTTGTCTGGAAATCTTACTCGTTTCTTTCAATATAAACCACAATTATATAATATAATTTTTTTAATCAGATATTACTTTTATTCTGAATAGCTCACATTCATAATTTCTCTTTTAAGGACAACCCTTGTGCTCGAAGTAAAATTACATGTGTTAATTCTCAAGATGCACTCATTAGTGTCATCTTTGTAATAAAGTGTATTGATTTCTTTGAATAAAAATATGCTACTTTTTGACACTGGGTGAGCTAAAAACTGAAAATAAAAATAAAAAATAGCCAGTAGCACAGAAAAAAAAATCTGTAATATGAAAATCATTTGGTTCTTTTCATATGAGCTGTTCATCAGTGTTTGGTGCCATTCTCCTTGTTGCTGCTTCTGTTAGAAGGCAACATTAATTACAATAATCACATTTCTTTGAAACAAATCTCATCTTACAAAAACATAGAAAACCACAAAAATGTCACCAGAGCCGATTTTTTTTTTTTTTTTTTTGCGGGGAGGGGCAGTGTTCTTTGGTGTTTTGGAGGTTTTTTTAGTTTATTTTTAAGGATAGGTTTTCAGAAGCATAGTAATCAGAAAGATCTTTTTTTCTTGTGTTTATTCTGCAAGTAATCCTCTGACTGTAGCTGTCTGCATCTGCTACACTTCTGCTCTGTCTGAGCAGATGTAGAAGCACGTCGGAAACAGAATTGCTTCTTACCTGTATCACAGCTGAAGGACAGCCAATATGTCCACAAGATTTTATCCAACTGTCAGACTAACAGAGAAAACACTGAGAAGTGAAACAAAATTGATTTCAATGGTTACTTTGTTTGCATGGAGAATATGATAAGGCACAAAAAAATTCTACCCAAAAGCCTAGGTATTAAAGAAATTAGGACACAGCTTATGTACAACATCATTGAAATAGATACACTGATCAGAACCTGAGGCATTTGGGACTTTTCTATCTGTAATGGATATGGGAACAAATTTTGAAGGCTTTATTCAGTGCTCAGCTGAAACAGTGAAAGCCATGAACTGCTTCTCTGGAAAACAAGAGAAGGAAAAATCTCTATACAATGCTGTCATCTTATGCCAGTTTGCATAACTGGTACCCTACAGGTACCAGTGTGTTCAGCTGTGCACAGAAGCAAAAGATGGGTTAGGTATAGAACAAGTTTTTGGAGACATTATATTTTGCACTGACATTTCTTAGAACTGGAAACAAAAATGCCTTGATTTGCTCCTCCACCTGCCTTGTTCTACTTCCATAATTTTCTTCATACTGAAAGATAACAGTGGGATCCTTCCCTTCCCAAACCTTCCTAAACCTTCTCAAACCTTTCCTTCCCAAACCTTCCTAAACCTTCCCAAACCTTCCCTCCTTCCTTTCCAGAATTGTGAAACACTTTCAGTTTCAATGTCATCCAAAAAAACACACCTTCCTTGATCCCAGAAGACCATTTTATCAGTCTCATTGTTTAATCCTTCTGCCTGACTACGCAGCACTATCAGAGACCTTCCTGAACTTTGTACAAGTTCAGAAAGCTCTTGAAGACTAGGAAAACCTATAAACTTATAGATACAAGGAAGCTTAAAATAGAATCTCTGAAGTGGAGGTCTGCTATATTAGTGATGTCTCATCAGTTATTAACCCCAGTTCAGGAAGAAAATTCATAAAGTTTAAAATACTGAGTACAAGAAATGAATGTTTGAAATATACCCAGCTGCCGAAACTTTTCAAAGTATAATCCACAGAATAATTCAGTGCATACCCAATATCCCTAGTGGCATTGGTGACATTTAAATCTTTGGCAAAATTAAGGAAGTACATGGGCAAATTCTTGTGATATTTGACTGCTTGACAGCTATTAATCTAACATTTCACAATGACAACTGAAATTAAATGAAGTAATATTATAAGTTTTTTCCCCCAGAAAATATTATAGAGCTATACATAAAAATTAGCAGCAAAGAAGCCCAAAAAGAAGCTCAATATTTTTATTGCAAAATCTTTACATACAGCCTGACATCCTGTGTCAATGGTACCTTAACATCACTTCTCATCTGATGAGCTGAGGTGGAGCCTCCTTCCTGTAAGCCAGGAAAATCACCAAGGTGTGATTTCCTTTTTAAAATCTGTCTCCTCATGTACCTTACCCCACAGCTGAACCTGCTAGAAACATCTATTCATGATCATTTATACATTTTCCCAGACTATTTCCCACTGGCTGCGGGATATAAATTACTGTCTGCCTCCTGGTTTGGTCTAAGTAAAATATCATGTGTGAAGAGTGATGGTTAATGATGACCAGATGTCTGGATGTCAAACTATGACATCTTTCTTAAGACAGTGCTTGAATAGCAACTTACTCTAACATCATCTCCCTCTGTTACTTTCGGCAAGCTGGTTATGGTAAAAAAAAAAAAACCCACTACAAAACCTAAACAAACAAAACACCCCCGTGAATTAATTTTGTCTGTCCAGTTTTAGCAATCTAGAGCTTGACTTTTCAAAACTTCTTAAGTCTTCCTGGAACGAGAGAGAAAAGTAAATTTTCAGTACATTTTATAATATTCCCAGGAAAAGAAAACCATTCATCCAACTAGATAAATACAGCTTTTCCCCCAAAGAAGGGACTGTGTTTTCAAGCAAAACATGTGTTTTTGCTGCAAAGAGACTACTATATAAGCCAGTCTTATCTCTAATCCCTCTGCCAGCTTCAACATAGACATTTAACAACAAAAAGTTGAACAGCCTAGAATATGAGTCAAAGGCTGTCCTATACAGAGAGGTAATTGAGTGTGTTAAGATGTGAATCTGTATGCTAGATATTTATGATGGATAGCATACGCAACTAAAAGCAACATGGTATTTTCATGATTTTTTTCCTTTCCTTTTCATTCCTGCCATTTTAAATGAACACAAGCATCTCTGAAGGCATAGGTGAACTTTAAAATTGTTTGTCAAAAACCAAAAATCTATGAAAACCCTTGAGCCTGCACATCTGATCTTGATTCCAAGAAATAAGTGACATCATGATTAGCTACTGTCAGTCATCATAACTGGTGAAAGCATTCTTATCTGCAAATAGTAGCCCGCCATTTTTGCATAATAAGGATCACCAATATTTTTTGCTTGTTTTATTTTGATTAACATCTTAAACGTTTCCATACTCCTTAATAAAAGGAATTATATCCTATTAAAACATTTCTAATAATGGAATCAAATGCTGCCAGTTCAACTCCTGATAAACATGTATGGTAAATGGTAAATAACTGGTATGAGGTTTTTATTTTGGTGTAAAAGTTTAATTTGATCCTTCTCAATATATGTGTTGACATTATTATTTATAGTTAAATTAAAATTTTTAGCAATCAAAAGCCAATGAACACAACTAACTTGTTGTTAGTTGTTGCTCAGTCTGCTAGAATCATAGTCTATGCTCATTATACAATGCAATAATCTGGGAAGCTCTTTCCCAGATAATTCATTATTTAATTAAGTATTATGGGATTGTTATTGAATACCTTTTATAGTACTATATGTAATATAAACAGACGACTATTAAAATAATTAAAGTAAACAGTAACTCTTACTGTGAAAATAACTGTTCAAGATGACATAGTAAACAGGGACAAAAAAGTCCATTTATAATCAAGTTTGGCTATTTTTCCCAAACACTGAGTCTCATTGGGAAAGACATATATTTCTCTTCATCCAGTGAAATCTATGATAAAAAAATTGAGAAGAATAATAAATCAGCAAGACAAAAATTTAAATCCTTACAAATAAGCCATCCCATTTCCAGCCACATAAGATTCAGAAAGCTAAACTGTTGTCCTTTCAGGTATCTGAAATATGATATTTGTTATAAAGTGTTAAATATCCTTTGCATTGAAAGCCATGGATTGGAAAATATCTTCAAAATTGCAAGGAAGAGTACTCAGAACACCATTAAGAAAAGAGTAAAGGTTTGAAGCACTGATAATTCCAGAATAACTCCGTCTCTGCCGAAAGAAGCAATTTCTGTTTGAAGAACATCACATGGCTATGTACCATTTTGTTAAAACAGTATAGAAAGGACCAAAATGTATGATAAGACACTTGAGAAGGGAGGTCATCTTCAGAATTCAATCAACTTTGACAATCTCCAGTGTTGCTTTTTTAGTGCTTTTGATCCCACAAATATTACATATGCATTGTGAAATACCACATCCCAACAGGAAGGGCATGACTTCCAGTTTACCATGGGCTAGGCTGCTGGACAATTTGTGTAAGCAGTGTCCAGACTAAGAGCCAACTCATTAACTGAGATGTTCTGCTCAATTATAGTCTAATCAACAACCTTATTAACACTGCTGTTGATTAGAAAATTTAAATTTATTAAATTTATTGTGTTTCAGATTTGTATTCCAATACTCTCTTAATACAGAAAACAGAAATAGATTTTGAGAGGAACCTGATACAACTGCAGTCATGCCGAAGGACATGATAGAAACTATGTGGATTCCTTTGGGTTAAGACTTCAAAGTAGTTCCCAAAAGAAATATAGTCCAACTGAGGCTAAATATAGAATTGTAGTTCTGACTACAGAGCAGCTTCTATGTTTTTATTTCAGACTTAACATTCTTGTAAGGGTAAAACATGCTGGACCATGTTTCAAGGGTCAAAAGTAAGCAAAAATTTGGTATCTGGAAATCATAAAGAAAAGCCAATAAACCCGAGAGAAACTTGAAAATAAATAACTGTGACTATAAAACATACAAGATTATGGTTAAAGGATATGTGTCTCTCCTGCATGAGGTGATCAGGAAACTGTATGTAGACTGGGATAATAGGTTTATGTCAGGCCAGCAAACTACTTTTGGATTATATGACATTTCTATATGATTCTGATATAAGTATTGTTCTGCCTGATTTACAAGGTTTCTCTGGATGAGACAAAGATACTCTATGGAGATGGAATAAAGAACTGATAATTATTGCTCACTATGACTTTTAATATGCCAATGTTTTTCTTAAGCAGGAGAAGCTAAACCAAGGTTATTCATACTGGGTTCATACGCTTCCCATTTCAAATGTATCTTGATTCAGGCCTTATAATAACAACTCATGCACAAAAAAACTAATTTCATGGGAAATTGAATAATTGTAATCACTTAGGTTTTCTTAAAGAGCTTTTACTATCACTTACATAGGAACTTACGTAGACCCACTGTTTGTAAATGACTCTACGCAAAGAAATGCACATGCAGCTGGTCAGTTGCCACAGGTACAAATTAACTTATTTGAACTACAGAACCAAGGAGAAACAGCTCCTACTCTTTACATCCTCTCGGATGGCTCTTCTCATACTCTAAAAACAGAATTGAAATAGGATTAGAAGAACTGTCTTGATGAAGCCAAATAAAAAGCGACTCAGCAGTTCATCCACAAGTCTCACAAGGAGGTTTCATGGACACAAACACAGTTAAACAACCACTAGTAGTTTTAGACATATCAAGTGATGTCATGGTTTCTACCACAAATTTAGTGATCTTGGACAAGAGATTTCCGAGAGAAGCCACAAACACACCCCAAAATGAAGAAAACACACAAATATCACAGTTTATTTCGCACGCACACAAAACCTGACAAATAAAGTGCAACAACACAGACAAATTAAACTTTCCCAGGGCCCGTGTTGGGATGAGGACGCTCTGGAAATAGTGCTGGTCTCTTTCTGGGCTCCCGGAGAGATGCCGGGGTAATTAGAGGAAGCACGTGGCCAATCTGAGGACCCCCTCTGCAGCAGCGCGAGCTTCCGCCCGGCTTTGACTGAAGGAAAAACACTCAAGACAGTTAGAAACCATGAGCCCCCTCCCTCTAGGCCCCCAGGGAAGNCATGGGAAATGCCGCGGCCGTCCGGAAATGCCACATGCACCGGGAGGGCTCTTCTGTTAATGGTGGCCACCGCCAGTGCCACGTGCTCCCAGGCCAGCCACCGCTGCTGGGCCATCGCTGTCACCAGCGCCGCTGGCACGTGCCGAGCCGAGCGGTGCCGGGCCGAGTCGCGCCGCTGCCGCCTCCGCAGGGCTGGGCGGCAGCGCAGGCGTGCAGCACAGCAGGATGAGCCGCTGCTCCCGGGTCCGGTACCAGCTCCGCGCGGGGCCCTGCCCGGTGCCGCTCCCTCGGCCCGCGGAGAAGGGACAGAGGGAGCGCCCTTGCATAAGCGCCGGCCCGGGGTCCAGCCCTGCCTCGGCCCCACTCGCCCTCTGTCGCGATCCAACATTCAAGCTGGATTCAGGATTGACACAGACAC
>VYZS01076003.1:1790-17489 GCA_013400695.1 Neodrepanis coruscans | reverse complement strand
TAGAGGTTTGAAGTCAGGAGACATAGACATATGTATAACAATGCCATGCTCTTCTTTGTCAGGCAGTTGCTGAAACAGGGACATAATAAACTTATCTACAGTTCTGGTATCCAAGCACTTAAATATACATTTATCTTCAGGTGGATAAAGTCAAGCTTAAGGCAAGGCCACATTTTTCTCATGATCTGCAAAGTTCAGGCAGGCCTGTAATTTCACATAAAACAAACATCAAAATCTCTTTTGGAAATTTCTGCTTTTTCTGTGACAAACATCTGAAAACATCATTAATTTCATGCAGAACTAATTCTCCTTTCACAGCAAACACAGCCCCACTCTTTCCAGACAAATATTGCAACTTATACATAAACTTACATTTCCTTACAGGTATTAACTAGAAAAACCCACACAATCCACACTTAAAAACCATACTTAAAGGAGAAAAGAGAAAAAATTAAGGAGAGAAAAAGCATTTCATTGAAAATATTCCAGACTAAAACATATGTCAGATCTTAGATATCTGCCCTGCTGTGCTCCAACAGCAGGGGATTTGCAATACTCCACTTCAGCTTTAAGTATTGCCTCTTGCAAAAAAGTAATGACTTCTGCCCTGAGAGTCTTGCAGGGTGAATTGCCCAAATTTACAGCAATATCAGAACTCCAGGTGTGATGGGGAGGAGATTGAGATGCTTGTTAAAATAAAGCAGCTGGTTTAATGCATGAAGTGGATAGGGTGAGAACAGAAGGGAATCGCAGATCCTCTTGGTGCAGGCTTGCTAATTAAAGCGTGTACACGACTGGTGCTTACAACAGCTGTCCTTAGCACTCTGTTCAGGCTACACCTCAGGAGTTAACAACCTGGAGTGCAGAGAACGTAAGCTGCCTCATTCCTCTGTCCTCTTGCCAGACTCAGGGATTCTCTGGGAAAAACAATCAGGAGTCTGGAGAGCCCCGGCTCATCAGCTGGCGCATTTTGATGTCTGTTCTTCAGAGAGATACTTTAATCCCCCAGTGCCTGCTAGTCTCACAGTGATTCTTGCTGGGAGAAGATCTGGACCCACTGCACCATTGCTCCCATGGAGACTCAGAAGTGTCTTGAACACCAATAATGTTGCTGGTTTCTTCTTCCAGTGGAGGCCAGGCAACCAAAAGCACAGTGCAAAAGATGTCCCGGCTTGCAGATCATGAGAGCATCGTGTTCATGCCCCTGTTGTTTCAAATGGGAAGCAATGGCTGTTGCAGAACAGGGTATCTTCTCCTCGGGCCTGAGGCATGCTGTGTACCACAGATCCTTTTTACATCACTCTTACAGGTGTGAGTTTACAGAAGAGCCAACTGAAGCGCCTTGGCACCAAGACCTCCGTCATGCCGAGCCTTTCTTTAACCATCTAATCCTGTGACTACTGGTCTTATTCCTTGCTCCTTCCATCCAAGGATCATACAAGGGTAAATTAAATCCCACAGTGTCACTGTGATCCATTATTATCCCTATTTTACAAGAAAGGGAACTACAGCACGTGGCTGTCAAGTCCTTTGTCTTGATTCACACAGTGAATCACAGTCACAGCCTGAAGCAGACTTTGATGCCCTTCTCTAAACACTAAAACTTGAATTCCTTCAAAACATGCTTGCTCTAATTCATTAACCACAGTTTTACTGCATCTGCAGACCTGCTCCGCAGTAGTCATGAGCCACGGAAGGCCTTTGGATCCCAGCATGGCTGCCAGGCAAGGCATGAGGGCTCAGGCAAAGAGGGACCTGAAATATCTCACACCTCCTAAGAACTTTCTGAGACGAGAAAAACTGAAGATAATTTCAGAATTGTTCCATCATCTCCCTGTTACAAAGTACCTGAAAAGTTACATCCAGGTGAATCAAAATTTCAAGTTCTATTGTCTTGATTACAGAGCTGTCTACAAAGGAAATTAATGAATAATAATTTCAAGGAGGGATTTAAAATTTCCATTTTCATTTTATTGTCAAAGTAAATATATTTTTATGAAGAACAAAAGAAAATATACAGAATTGTAACTTATGTACACTGGCTTTATAGGTATTTTTGTTTCCAATTTACACAAATTTGATACGTTATTAAAAGATATTTTATATAGATATGCATCTATGTACAGTTTTATTTACATACATTCATAGGATGTGATATAAACCAGTCAATAGATGATAGTTCATTTATATTAATTTCTAGAGGACAAAAGGAATGCATTCACTTTAGCTAGACCTGCTGTTCTTGCACAGCGCAGGCTCCTTCTCTGCCTAGTGCTAGGATAGTACTTTCCTATTTCCCATTTTGCCAACAAAAATGACACAGATGCTGTCTGCGAATGGAAAGGAAATGCAACATCCATTATAAAATCTCTTCTAATTACTGAATTCTATTTTCTTCTAAAGCTTCTTACAATTGTCAGAATTCAAAAGGAAAAATAAAACAAGAAGAAACTCAAACAAAATCACTTGCCTGCTACCATTTGATTATTTGTTTAAATTCCCTTCTTAGCCAGATATCACACAAATTTGTTTCTTTTGGCTACTGTTCTCACCCATTCACCCACCCCAGCTGCATGGAGCTCTGACATGGCTGTCAGGAAGGAGAGGATAAGCACTGAAATCACCCTTAGACCCCAATCTCACAGTGCTGTCCCACCAGTACACGATGCCTCACATGCTCTCTGGGCATAGGCAGATCCTACAGAACCTGCCAGTCAGCAGGTAAATCAAGACTTAGCTCCAACCAGTGGGACCTTGACTCATGATGGTTGTAGGGAAGCCCAGTGCTCATCAGGACCACCAGGCACCTCTGGGGCTGGTACTCTGTTTCCTCCCTCAAGATCACACAAGAGGACAGGAGCAAAGACAGAGACAGAGCTCAGATGCTCTCATAAAGATCTTCCTGCTGCTTTATGTGCAGACAACAGCTCTTCTGCTAAAGACAATGGATGCTGCAAATCAGATTCAAAGGAAAGCAGCATGTCCTTCAACACCTGGGCATCCTTTCACCCCATGGCAGCACAGGACAGAAGCAAGCGCACAGTACTGAGAGGCTTCACTCCAAGCCATTTTATCCAGCCTGAGCTTCCAGGTTTGCTTGGGATGTGCCTTTGCTTAAAAAATATATATATATTGCATGTATGAATATATATCCATAAATATTTATATATAGCCCTAACCAAGGAAAAGGTAAATGCGAGCTGGGAAAATCAGAGATGCACAGAGATGTGCATGAAGGCACATTCCAATGCTCTCCAAGCCTTCTCTCCCCTTGTCCTCAACTCCCACTATTCCTCCTCCTATGGCCAGCCCCTACAAATCCTTGGCTCAGGCAACCCAAAAACAAAGGAGTTGTTTTCATTTCAAAAGGAATTCGCTGTTTCCAAACTGGACAAATAGAGCAGCTTAATAAAAACTCACAATGAATGGCCTGTACATGAGCAAAGCCCTCAGGAATGCCAGGGCTATAATTAACTAGCAGCAAGCAACTTTTACATTTTCCTGTGCAGCAGAAAACAGCTAAAAATAAAACACTGTAATTTCCAAAAGAAGCAGCAGTAAAGGAGGGACAGATAGAAGGAAAAGAAAACAATATCCATAAAAGAAAAGGGGAGGGGGAAAAAAAAAAAGGGGAAGAAGCAACCCGCTCCCCTGACCCAAAAGGAGAACTTCATTCTCAAATCATCTTTGAAGGACATGGGGCACTCAAACATGGTGGTATCAAGTAACAGCATTGACTGTTCTATGGAGACAAATAAATTATCACTAGAAATATAGTGAGCAAAGTGCTGTCATCGGCTGTTGTAAGATGGCTGGGTGGGAAGGGGAAGGCAGGACTAATCAGTTCATGGAGCGGACGGAGCGGTTGCTTCGTGGGAATCGATGCACCTTGACATGTTTGGACAAGTGGTCACTTCTAGCAAACTTCTTCTCGCAGACGGGGCACTGATAGGGTTTCACCCCTGAGTGGGAGCGCCTGTGCCGGGACAATTCATCTGACCTGGAGAATCTGCAAGAGAAGAGAAGTCTTTTCAGATAAAGAGGTTTTCGTATTGCTAATTATCTCACAATAAGTGAGAAAAAGATCCCCTTGGGCCACTGGGAGACTCCACAAACTGAAAGGAACATACAATAGGGCTGGGGTGGTCCGAGCCATCAGTCAGCAGGAAACACAAAATTATCAACCTTATCCCATGTTAGCTCTGGACTCAGAGCAGTATATGGATGCAATGTTTGTACCAGTCTCACCCTAGACCAAATAACATGGGTACAGCTCCACAAAAACAGCACTGCTCCTGGTCCCTCTTCCAGTTTCCCACAACCTCTCTTCTGCAATTCCAAGCATGAACTCCTCTTGAGCAGAGACAACACACCAACATCCTGTAGAAGTCTGCTTCAAGCTCCCACTAACACAAGCATAATGAATACCTACTAATTGCACCTAGTTTGAGAGGAACTCCAGATAACAACTGGCCATAGCAATCCAAAGCAATATGACAACTTAGATCCAGCTCAAAAATTTGCTTCTGTACATGCTTTTGCAGCCTAAATAAAGAATAATTAATATCCCTGTACCAGAGATGCTCAACATTGTAACAGCTGAAATTCAGGTAGATCCCAATGGCCATTATCATAGTTACAACACGAGTAAATTGAAATCAAGGGTGAGCTTTTAATTACCAAAACTGTCTCTCATAGTTTTTTGAATATTTCCCACCTTCCATCTCCATAGAAAAATCCCCAGATAGCTACTATGAATCCCACAGGCTTTGCTGAACTCAAATCAGTTAATCCTTTGATTTTAACAGTAAAGCTGGCTATATTTTCAGTTTGGACATGACTAGGAGACAGAGGGTTAATTAACAAAGTAACAGTAAAACAGCCTTGTCCAGATGGGTACAAAAAAATTTCTGCCTGACAGAGGGCAATTAAGTGTTTTTGTTGACAGAACAGTAACAAAGAGCTGCACAGAAAGAGAGCTTGCAAGAAATGGCATCAGCTGTTTATTTATAATAAATAAATGAAGTCATGGGCACTAGTGGAACAAATGGGAGAAAGAACATGTAGAAAAATGTGCCCTTCTGGTACAAAATATCACATCACCAACAGAGTGAACACACTATTTTTATGAAAGGGGGAAAACAGGACCACTGGGCTCCTATGAATAAGTCCTTCATGCAAGAAAAAAAAAAACCCATGTAAAGGTTTTAATTAGCTCTGATCTCCCGCCACCAGTTGTGGAACAGGGTATAGGGTATAGTTTCCTCAGTTCTTCCAGCTTTTCGGTCCAGTCATGCTCCTCAGAGAGCATTCAGCCAATACAAAGCAGAAAAACACACTCGCCATGAGTAAGATATGGTGTGGACACATCTCTCCCAGGGGCATTTTAAGGAAGGATTCTTTCATCCATTCAATTGCTTTTCTCCCTCTCCTTGCTTAGGTATCCCCATGGTGAAAGAGTCAAATTCTCCATTAAGAACAACAGGCAGAAGCCCTTACAGAGCTGTTAACTTGCTCCTTGTCTGGGACAAATTTTCTTCATAAAGGTTACAACAAAGGTTTCTCTTCACCCCTTGTACTTGCACGTTCACTTTCTCTGCTCCTTTCAGCCATAGCTTCCCAAAACCACGATCTGGACCTGGGAGCATCAGGGCATTCTCCCAAGGCATTCTCCCAGGCATTTCTCCCAAGTCTTTATCACCCCTACAAGGGATGGTCTTTGAGAGCTACAGGTGAGTGAGTCTGGAGAGGGCAGGATGTTGCCTGTGCAGACTGCCTCAGCAGGACTCAGTGCTGGAATAAACCTGTTGCCAGTAGTGGCAACCACATGCAGGGAAAAGAAGGAGCGGGGAGGGAGAAGTGCCTTTGCAAAGAGCTGTCCTCTTATATACGGACTCCAAAGGAGTAAAACCAGATGCAGTCAGGTTGCCTTGTCCCATGTCCTTGGCCATTAAGGTCACCATCTGCAACAGAAGTGCAGTAACACATGGCTCATTCTGCACAAGAGCTTCACAAGTGCATTTTGAGGGGAATTGCATGGATGATGGGGGAGAAAGAGGCACATGACAGGAATGAGTTTGGATGAGTTCATCCGATAAAAATACACTCTGTCTCATAACGATGTCCTTAGCTGAAGAGGCAGGAATGTTGCAATACTGTTCTCCAGCAGTGACGGAAAGATCAACTTACAGAGCCCACAGAAATAAACCTCGAGCTGTCTGTGTGTTTACAAAAAAACAACGCAAAGGTTAGGACAAGGAAACCACGAGGATCTGGTACCCTGGCTCTGCAGTGAAATATTTGCAACACATTCTGGTACTGATATCAACCCAAGAAAACCGCAAATAATCCCCCATGGAATGTCAAATTCAAACATACAAAAAGGAAGTTCCAAGGAACATCTCACTATTCTGTCACTGCCATTTCCAGAAGCAATCTTCCTTCAAAAGAAAGGTAGAGGGATCTGGACAATCCCACAGCAAGTAGAAGAGTCTCCTTCATCCTTCTGTCTGGCAGGACTCCAAAGGACCTGTAACTACAGGTCCCTTAAGACAAATCCTGCTGTGTAGGATGTATCCTGTGTCTCTTGGCCATAAGAGGACACTGCTATGTGGCTGACAGGACAAGAAAAGTCAACAGCTTCAGCCTGATACTCCATAGTCCCTACCATGGCCACCAGCTGCTGAGGCCAACTCAGGCTGTGCCTCTCCTCTGTAGAGGAGGGGAGGCTCTAAATTCATCCTGCCCAACCCCAAAGCTCTGCTACGGTAAACCAGCACACCTCCTGCTCACCTGCAAACCCCTTGCACAGCACCAGCAAGAAAAGCCAGTGCAAGATGCCTGCCCTGCCCCATGTGTGGTACTTCCCACACTCACCCAGTCCCATGCACGCTTCTGGCAATACACACATTACAAGCCTTTAAACCCTCCCTGCCAAACCAAGCAGAGCTTATA
The DNA here is from genome assembly GCA_013400695.1 of Neodrepanis coruscans. Lineage (NCBI taxonomy): Eukaryota > Metazoa > Chordata > Aves > Passeriformes > Philepittidae > Neodrepanis > Neodrepanis coruscans. The sequence continues at coordinate 10,535 of VYZS01076003.1, read as the reverse complement.
TCCCACCCTGTCATCTGTGGAGCCTCCTGCCTGAAGATGCATTGGGGGATTTAAAGGTGATTGCCTAATCCCCAGCCTTGCAACAACTGCAGCGTTTTACGCTGCTGCACCAGGGAGGGAAAGCAGGAGTTCTGTGCCATAATGGTGCTGCTGGGCCCAGCCCTTGCTGCAGCTCAGCTTTTTGGCTGGGGCTGTCTCAGGAGCAGTGCTAACCAGAGGCTGCTGTGCCAAAGGTATAAGCTGGCACAACACGGATCAGTGCATTGACCAGGACAGCGAGGTATTGAACACAACAGGTCACTGGCCACTTACAGACAAACACCTCTCTGCAGCCGGCTGAAAACAGCCCTTGCCCCATGCCAAAGAAGGGCACAAGCAAGCAAGATTCAGCCTCCTCAAGGGAGATTCTTGGGTTCTCCAGCTGTCTTAGGCATTAGCAAAAGGGTTTGCTGTGTGCACACTCATACCTCAGTGCATTTAAAACATGCAGCCGATCACAGCAGGGCTGCCCAGAGTGCTGGGGAACCTTTAACCCTCCAGAGCTCAGGCACTTCGTGCTAGGCAACACACTGTTTTGGTTTTGAAATTACTATCTTCAATGCAGCTAGATCTTAAGCGTTTTTAGTGAAAAAATAAATATGCAAGAACAAGAATTCAGGGAAAGGAGGGGGAAAGCAGAGGCCAACCATGTTTTAGTGCTTAAATTCATTTGAGATTACATAAAACTGGGAGCAAACAGGGAATCCAGATGCATTTGACTTAAGTCATGTGAGATCACAGCTCTCACTGAACTTCGGGAAAAGGTAAACACGGTTTATTGATGAAAGGGGACTGAGTAATTCAACGCTCAATTGGGTCTGGCCTTTGATGTGGGAGCAGCACACAGGGGATGTGCAACAATCTCAGGCTGGAGTAAGGATTACTGTGAGTACAGGAGGCAGCTCCCCAAACACAGCCTCTCCTTTCAGAGCAGAGCCCTTCCAAAGTTTGGGGGTTTTGAGGATTGTGATCGCAGCTTGGGCTGGGAAATTCAACAAGAAAAACAGCAATAAAAAGTTTGAAAAGCTCTTCCAGCAGCTGTTTGTGTACAAGACACACATTCCTCATAACGAAAGTGACTCATTTCTCATTACTGTTGGGTTCATCCTTAAAAAGCTGTGATGCCTGGAAGTTCAGGGTGCTCCTTTTTGCAGGACCTGCACTTGTCTTGGTCCACCAGCACTCTACATTTGATCCACACCTTCCACTGTAGCACTGGGAGAAGGGAGGCATCCATTCTAAATTCAATCATCCCTTACCACTTAATATTTTTCCCAAATGCTCCCCTTGGTTTTGCAGCCCTGGTTTTGTAATACACAGAGCTAGAGAAGGTCATCCACAGGCAACATTTCAGGCTCCAGATCCTGAGCCACAAAAGTCATTGAGAGTGTTGGTAAAAAATCTCAATATGGCTCAGACAAACCCTCATGTGCCACATTCATTTGTCACAAAAGTCACAAAAAGCAGAGTTCTGTTCACATCCTAGTGCAAGGAAAGCCAACATGACACCCACAGGCACATCTGCTGCCTGTGCACACATCCCCTGGCACCCAACTCAAAAGAAGCAAGTGCTTCTCCTGCAGGTCCAGAGCAACCAGGCTGCAGCTTCCAACCAGCTGAATAACATGGCTTTGATGTCAAGGCATCCTGAGCAGCAAGGCACTGAGACAACTCATGAGAAGTGCCACCAGGACAAAAGGAAAGAAAATTACCACTGGCTTGTAAAGCCACCATAAAACAATCTCCTCAGTCCTTCCAAGAGGTAAACTTCAGACTGGTCCAGGTCCATTCTGACCTTTTCCCTCAAAACAAACCAGCCATCTCTAACCGCTGCATGTCTCACATATTTGCATTTTACACAACAATTTCCTGTTACTTTTTACCTTGTCTGTTACCCATGATCATAACCCATTTCCTCATTAGACATTGTTCATTGAAGCTCTGCAGCATATTCTTTGAAAGAAATTCAGTTTAATTTAATACAAGGTAGTTAAGTTCATGTTTTCTCCCATCATCATTTGTGAGGCTGCTAATTGGAAAGAGGGAGGAAGGCTTCTGTTAAAGTTTCCTTAAAATAAAAAGCTGATGTTTTTAATAAAGATTTAATTTTTCAACTAGGATTAAAACTAAACTAAATAAATAAAGCAATTCCTTCTGAGAAACATTTTGCTCCATCAAACTTGCAATCTTTCATTCAAGCAATGCTTAACTCCACCTCAGCCTTCTGGTTATGTTGTTACATCTGACAGCTTTTTGCAACATTGAGTGGCACCCACGCATTTTTTCTGAATCAAGGCAGAGAATAAAACCCAGAGTATGCCAAAGTGTCACTGCCAGCATTTCCAGAAGGAGTGGGATGGAGTGCATTTTCTATGAAAGTGCACAGAATACTGCTTTTAACCACACTTGCTTATGCCCTTCACTGATCACGTTCAGTCCCACTCAGTTGGAGCCACAAATGGCCACACACAATTCTGCCCTAAACCATCCAGTTCACTCACAGTCTCAGCTGGTATCAGCCAGGGATCTGCTGTGGCTCGTGTGCTGCAACAAGACTGATGCAAACACAAGGTAATACCTGTAGTAACAAGCTTAATCTGACCCTCTAGAATGAAATACAAATTATGGCAGACTGCTTTTATTTTTTAAGACAGTTAAACAGCTGCTGCCAGCAGGTGATGCTCTGCTATTTAACTTATCAAAGCTCCTGGATCACCTAACAGGAAGGAAAAGGTCTTCATTCTCAAACCAACCAAACAAGTCCTGGGAACAGAAAAGGCTTATAAATCAGAGTACAAGCTTATTTGCTCAGCAAGTCAGGACAAGTGAGTAAAATGGGAAGGGGGATTGGACAGAGCTGCACCCCAATACTAACCTCCATCCACAACCTGGCCATGTGCACGCAAAGGGCTTTTCTCCTGTATGTCTCCTCAGGTGGGCTTTCAAATGGCTGCTTTTTGTGTACATCTTGGTACAACCAGGAAAAGAACATTTGTGCATTTTAATGAGTTCAGCTGCAGGGTTCTTTTGAAATTTCTGACCCATGATGATTCCCGTCTGACCCTGGATCATGCCTCCTGGTCCAATTGGCTTGGCAGCAATGGGGACAGGAGCAATGCGGACAAATTTAGAGGACAAGTTCAAATTGGATGATTGAACTATCTGAGGCACAAGGGCAAATGTCTGTCCTTGGATGTTGACTAGGAGCTGTGCAACTTTAATGTTCTCCTGTGCTGGTCCTTGGGAGCTGGGGCTTGTGTTGGATTCCTGTTTTATCTGTACAGGCTGAATTTGGAGCATAACTGGTATCCCATTCTCCAGGGTCATTCCTCCATTTGAAGCTTGGCCACCTTCTGTCGAGCTGCCCAACTGTTCATTTTTACTCTCCTTTAAACTCAAGTTGGGCAACATATGGTCTTTTTGCTGTAATGAAGCAACAGAAACTTGGCTGCAAGCTCTCAAGTCCTTGGTCTCACTTTTAGGTCTTTCTTTGAGCTCCAAGTCCATGTTCTCCTCCAAAAACTCCTCAATTTCCTCAAGTGTGGGCTGAAATGGTCCTGAGTCTTCCATATCCGCAGCAAATTCAGGCAACCTAAAGTACTCCTCTTTCACTATCGGCTGAAGTCTCCTTTTGTCCCACCATGATGCAGTGGTGTTCCCCAAAGATGCCTGGGACAATAAGTAGTCTAAGATACTGTCCTGACTTTCCACACTGGACGTGCTTCCATAGCTGGAACTGAGGACCTGGGAGTCAGGGCTGGAACAAGAACAAAAGCTGGACGAGTCGCTGTCATCTTCTGACAGGGGAGAGGGCAGCATTTGGTAGGACCTCACCCCTGCTGTCATGTCCCCAAAGTATCCAAGAGAAGATCTTTGAGATGAAAAGGATTCATCAGTAGGCAGCAAGTGATCCACCATTCCTGGGCAATCTTTTAAGGATATCCCAACAGCATATACCAGGCAGCCAAAGTTCAGGTGAGAGCCTGAGTAGGAAAAAAACCAGCAACAGTCAGAAGTTGGTTTAATCATTTATCTCCATGAACTAAAGCTCATAAAGCCCTTCAGCCCGCAGGAAAGTCCAGAGCATCCAGCCTCACTAAGTACACATGCTGCTACATGCTTTGATATGTCTGTACCAACCCCAAGGACTGTCAGGGATGAAGTGTTTTGCAGGATTGCACCACGTATTTGCAAAAGAATTCTTTCAGAAGTAATTTCCCAACTGTGTGTGCTCTAGCTTTACATCTCCCTTCCAGAATATTACTGGCAAGAGAAAATAAATTATGAGCTTTCACCTAACAGTGAAATCTAGAGTCAAAGAATCGAATGGGGAGAAAAAAAAATAAAACAAAAAAAAATGTTTATTGCTAGTGGCCATAAAATGCAAATCTTTTTCTTATCTTGTAGCTTTCCACCAACCTTATTTTTAACTTCCTCAGTTCTACAAATACAAGCTTTAAGCATAATGCAAGGATCTGGCAGGAGCCAAAAATATTTACTGTGCTTCAGCATTTACTAGGCGGATTTTCCCCTCCAGATGTAATGAATCAGTGTGCCAACGTCATCATCACCTGCACTGTCCTTAATAAGGCTGGCACTGCACTGAGCTAATTACCATGTTCCGCAAGCCAGCTGGTAGCTGGTTTCACCTCACTGCTCCATGCTCCTTTCTCTCCGGGTACGGAGGTTGAGGTGAGCTGAGCCTCATACCAGTTGCTAAACTGGGAGGGCTGTACGGATCCCCCGGCATCTCAGCCTGCCGTGAGCCAGTGAGCAGCTGCACCAGTTTCCCCTTCCCCGTGTCGACGCAGGGAGCGGGCAGCATCCCGCAAACCCCGGCTCATGTGAGCGATAATCCCGCTACAACCCCGCGGAGCCACAACGGCAGCCTCACCCTGCTCAGTGCAACCCACCACAACGCCTGCTGACAGCGGCGATTGTCCTGCGCTTTCCCAGTTAAGACAAGCCAACTTCCTAGAAAGGTTTCTGGGGAGGGGAAGGCAGGAGGGACATGTGCATATTTTTTATTTTCTTCCCTCCCCGAAAAAAAAAATTGCTTACGGATGGAGACTATGCCTCTTGGAGAGCAAATGCAGAGACCTCCGGATGGAGCGAACACTGGCCCTCAGTCATTCGCTCAAGGTGACTGATTGAAAACAGAGCTGTACATGTGCATAATAAAACAACTCTTTCTGTGGAAGGTATGTGGACTGCAGAGATAGAAGTCATTTGATCAGCCTATGAGGTTTTGCATGTGTGTGAATTAGGAGGCATGTGACCCAGCACGAAGGAAATGCCAGTCAATCTTGTTACACGCTGTCATTTTCCACCGGCTCTGCTACTGCGCTTTGGACGCTTTGCCATGAATAGTCAATAGCTCCCAGTTTTGTGCAGGGAAGGGGATGGTTGTTACTGCTGTTACAGTGGGTCCCTGCTGCCTTATCTCCAAAACTTGCCCTGTCTTTCCTTCTCCAGAGAAAAATCAAAAGGTGTCTGTGGGCTTAGTGCTGCAGCAAATATAGACTGATATATTTCATACAACACTCCTAAAGAGCTCAATCCCATTGGCAGCATCTTTTAATATTTCACAGGAAACAGAGAGGGGGAGAACCATATTTCTTAAAGATACGGCTTCCTCATTCAAACACACATGGAGGAAGCAGGGACGGGTTGAAAGAAAGACTTAAAAGTAAGATTGCACATTTTCCTGGTATGTGTGTCCTGTCAGTCAGCTATGCCTCTGTACAGATAATGAAATACTCACATGTGCTGAACACAAGGAAGTTCAAGTAGAGGTTAGTGGCTCTGTTTTGTGACCTTAGTCTACAATCATTTCTTATAGTAAACGTGAAGAGTCAGAAGAGCTGAACTATTTCTAACACACTTTTTTTTTAACTCTCTGCATTGATGTAAAGTTCCCTCAGCAGAAGTTCCAGAGCTGAGCTATTTCAATTTTGAAACAGAAAACACAATCTGCTTCTTACAAATTTATGTTGGCATCAAGTAAGAATTGACCCAAGCAGATTGTTTCTATCTTGTACCAAAAACTGGTGACTGCCTTGTGAAATGCGTGGCAGAAAGGAGGAACTTGCCCTCAGGTGGTTTCTGATCCTTCCTCCTATGTCTGCATTGTTCCAGTCTAAACTTCTGAAGAATGGAGGGAAATCTGCGAGGGAAATCTGGACAGCAACATGTGTTTTTCTAAGAAACACTGGCATTCTCTGAGTGCACCAAAAGCAGTTGGCAAAGTTCTTTTCTTATAAAATAGATAAATAAATAAATAAGTTCAAGTTTTCTTTAAATGCCTGCAAGAACTAGAAAGCCACATATCAAAATATCCATATATTTTATTGGGAATAGAACTAAACTAACTTGAATAAGGACTTAAGTGATGGGAAAATAAAAACCAACAAACCCCTAGCAACAGTTACCTCAGCAGAAAACAGCCAGCACGCTTGTTTCCCATCTGTTTTGACAAGAAACAATGTCACTCGGTGTGACCAGAGTCTTTTTAAGAGTGGACTGTCAGAGGCGAATAGATCCAGGCACATTACAGGCCAGTTCTGCTTTCTGTGCACTCTCAAAGCTTGTATAACAGCCAAGAAGATTTTGGGGAATGCCTGGAATGCAGGATCGGGTCCTGGCTATATTTTTCTCCTAAAGGCCAGGCTAACAACCAAAAGGCTTTCATCCCTACTTCGCCTGAAGACACAGCCAAAACCAGAAGATTAGAAAACAAAACCCAAAAAAGCCAGGGCTGTGAAAGCTATGAAAACTAATAATGCTGTTTCCATAAAACACTTTCATCTCTAGGAGTTCTGAAAACATGTTAGAAATGTAAGCACCTATACTGAGACCGCAGTGCTTGAGCCACTGAAAACAGCCACTTCTGGAGTGAAATACAGCAGCTGTTCGGCAGCATGACCGTCTCCAACTTTTAAGAGTTCCCTGGGTTGTTATGATGTCCTTTCTGCCAGAAACATGTTGTTCTGTTTAAAATCTGTCCGTCTAATTGCCAGCTAAAACAAAAAATAACAACAGAAGACAAACCAGAAAAAGCATATTTTGACGCAGAGCAACATTAAATCGTTAAGTCCTGGGAACTTGCTGAAACATGGGGATGTATTTCCCAGCCTGTCATTTCTGGACAGTCAGCCCAGAACAACTGATCACACAGCATATATGAGACGCTGGCAGTATACTGCCACAGCTTTTTCTAGTTTAGGACTAATCTCTTCAGGGTTTTCTCTTGTTCCCTAGAAGGTTTTAAATCTGTTCAGGCTGACTCCTGCTCCACAGACAGAGCCATAAACCAGGCAGGGAACCAGGTCCAGCATTTCTAAGAAATTAAAATAGAAATGCAAGTGGGGGGGAGGGGGGGGGAAGAGAACTAATTAAAAAAATAACAGAAAGAAGCCACGAGCCAGGACTAAACCCATTTGCTGCCATCTCTTCTGCAAAGTGGCTGCACCGCTCCTCAGACACAGGGAGGGTGTTTAGAGTCTCCTTGCCTGTTTTTTCCAAACCCACCACTTCTGAGAAGCTGCAGAAACGTTCACAAAAGCTTTCTTTTTTGAAAACTATCCCACTCCAGTCCCAAACTTTGGCTTCCACAAGAGGAAGCACTTCACCTACAGCAGGCACTGGCAATGGCCCCCTCCGGAGAGCACCCCCCTTCCTCTTGTACCCTGGCAGCGAAGGGTGCCCCCAAAATAACACGTGGCATCAGCTGCCTGGGCAGGGAAAGGGGGGCCGGGGTACACACAGATTCCTACCCCAGCACAAGCACAGCCAGGTTTCCACGGCTGTCAAAGCACCTGCTTGTTTGTTTTTTTAATTGTGATGGTTTTGTTTGGTTTGTATGAGGTTTTTAAATTAATAATAATTTTATTTGGTTTTCCCCCCATCCCTTTTCAGGAGGTTTTTGGGGGCCAGAGCTCCGCCCCCCCATCCCCCACCCCCCTGCGCCGTGGTCTCCTGGTCGCGATGACCGGGAGTCACCCCCTCCCAATCCCGTCTGTCGCTCCATGGCACGGCACGGCACCGCTCGAGTCCGAAAACAGCCCCCGGCCCTGGCTGCAGCCCGGCATCCCGCTGCTGCACCACCGGGAGGGGAGGAATTTAATCTCTCATCCCTCCCGTGAGCTCGGAGCAGCGGCACAAACACCGCGGTCCCCGGCGTGGTGCTGCGGCAGCGGGTGCGGGGCAAGGGCTCCGCACAGACCCCGCGCCCCTCGCTCGCCCTTACCTGAACTCCTCTGCGAGCCGGGGGCGGGGAGGGGGGGAAAAGGCCAGGAACAACCAGAAGAATGCAAAAACAACAACGAAAACGGGGGGGAAAACCCCACCGAACAACAAAAAAACAAGCCACAAAAACAAAATAATTTAAAAAAACCCCAACAAAATTAATTGTAGAATTAACTTAAAAAAATAAACAAGGGGGAAACAAACTACACAAACACACAAGAAAAACGCAGAATGAAACCCAACAAAACCAAACCAAAAAACAAAACGCCGGCCCGCGCGGGCAGGAGCGACCGCGGCGGAGCGGGAGCGCGGAGCGGCGGGAGGCGGGCGCAGCTCCCCCGGGAGGCGGGTGCGCGGCTGCGGAGCGCGGCCCCGCTCCCGTAGTACTATATCCCCCTCACATGACGAGCGCCCGGCGGCGGCGGGGGAGGCCGGGGAGAGGCTCGACCGCGTCCGCAG
>VYZS01075996.1:0-17469 GCA_013400695.1 Neodrepanis coruscans | reverse complement strand
CACTCCAGCAAGTTCACATGAAAGCTTTTTCTGCATTTGGAGCATGTCAGAATACTTAATTTCAATATGTATTAGTAAAAATTCTAATGTAGACATATTCCCTAAAAGTATTAAAAAAAATGTGTTTTGTGCCATGAATAATGAAAATTTCAAGTCCTGTAGTTCTAACTTGCAATAAGAGCAGATGCTCCAATGTCAAAGTATGTCACTAGATAAAATTGTTTTCTTTCTCATCTGTACTTCTTGGGAATTGGGTGGAATTACATGTTTCTGGACTAATTTTTTTTTTGTAGAATCTCTGCACCCTGAGCCTGCTGGTGTAATTTTAAAACAGACCTTTCTATCCAAAAGTAAATTTGGCATATAGCCTTTTGATTCAGTTAACAGATGGTGTATGGTATTTTTGAGAACAGTTGTTAAATGCTTTATAGTGTGACTCACCACACTGATAGCTGCATATCAATGGAAAGTGGACAGTGCTATCTATCACATTTACAAGTGCTGTATTGTTGAGGAGAGTTGGTTGAGCTGATTCATATAAGCAGTTTACCTCAGAAGTTCAGTCTAGAATATTTGGATTTTTTTCTCAAAGCACTCAAAGCTGAAAATTGCTAACTTTACTGAAAAAAAAAAATCTTTTAAACCAGAACTTTGACTTTAGTTTCAGGGGTGGAGGAATGCACTTCAGCAGTTAATTATATATTTTTTTAAATTAATTTCTGATCTGGGTGACACTTATAGCTGCTAACTGAAATTATCTACAGAAAAATAAAGCATTTGTGGTGCTGATATCAGTATATGACATATTAGCTATTAATCAGACCAGCCAAAAAGCATTCTTTCTTTTTCTTGGTATAACTTAATAATAATTTTTTTTAGAAATATGTTTTCATCAGTTTCACAGTCTTAAGAAATAGTTCTAGACCAACATGGTAGGGTTGAATTCAATTCAGGTATTATTTAAAAATCCTTGCTATGAGATTTTCTGATAAAACACTCTGCTTATCAGTTAGTTCAAGATCTGGGAAAAACACTGAAAACATGCCACACATTTCATGAAATTAAAAGGACCATAAAACACGCTAAACCACAAGACCATGAAAACTATTGCAAAGAGAATTAGATATCAGTGTTAAAACACTTATTTTGTTCCTTTATCTTGTGTTTGCTTAGATTCCTTTTGTTTGCCTTTGAATGGTAAAACTGAAGTAGCATCAGTAGCACTGCTGCAGCTTGCTGTAACTCATGAATAAAAATAAGCTCTAATATAACTAAACTAAAATTACAAACCTTGTTCTCGCTGACCACAGCTTTGCAGTCAGACTTGGGTCCAAAGGGAATAGCCCCTGGTGGAAAGATTTATACAAAAGGTCCAGGATTTAACATTTTTTCCAGGAACTACAAGGAGTCCGACTTCTTAAACTACCCAAAATATACCAGATGGAGAGCAGCTCTGAATTGTTCCCTGATTCTTCATCATCTATGCAAAATTTCACTTCTCTAAAGTTACAGTCTGGATTTAGGGGCATCCTAGAAAACGGGATGGTTGGAAGACCGCAGTCTGGGGCAATGCCAGAAGCTTACAACAAACTCAGGAGAATTTTACCATTCTCCTGCTGCTCCAATGAATAACCAAACCTTATTTAAACTGTCAGAGGTTAATTTTTTCTCCTTCAGCTCCCACTAAACCTTAGTAAGTAGAGTGAGATTCCAACAGGATCCTTAGTAGAGTAAAGTACTACTTGTGCCATAGGCACCACACAGCATCTGGTGGCAAAGGTTGGAGAGACACGTGTCATGTTCACGAATGTTATGACACATTTCTCTTTTCTCAGATGCCTGTTAGCACTTTGGCCTCAGGGTAACATAGGGGAGATATAGAGACAGAAAGGCTGCTGTAGGTGCCGACCTTCTCAGGTGACCATTGACCCAGCAGCTGCCTGTGACTGGTATTCCAGGCAGGGTTGAAGCTCCTCCCAGGCTCTGCATTTCAGCTGTGGAAGACCCCACCTCTCTAGCAATGGTGCAAGTTGGATTCCCAGGTACCGCTGAAGGTCCTGAGGCTGCAACAATACACGTGTTTGCACACACATGTACATGCATGTCCAGGTGGCTTCATGCAAGACAATGAATTGACCCAGGACAGTAAATGATATATTAGTGTATTTGACAAAAGGGAATGCAAAGTTTTGCAGCATCAGGATTTCAATAGAATTCTAGTCATCCAAACAAACGCAATAAATAAATGGGAGTATGAAGTTTAGAGTTAGTCAGTTCAAATACAAATTTGTCTTAAACTCTCCTTAATATGCTTTTATTTTCATCCAGCTATTGCCCATTTTTAGAGAAAAGAGAATTATACCTCCCTCTGCTGTCTTTTAAAACCAAACAAAACCTGAAAACTATGTAAGAAAGAGCAGCAAAAATAGAAGGACGGGAAGAACTGATTAATGAGGGGAAAAAAAGTAGTCCTTGGTGAAGCGGTGGCTCACAGGTAGTGTGATAAGTTTATAAGTATTTGCAGGCTCTAAATACCAAGGGTAGGAATTTAGTATGACATAGGCAGGCATAATCAGGACTGAAAAGAGAGGTAAAAAAATACGTGCTGGGAGTTGAGGAAAAAGACTTGCCAGTGAGATGCAACAGAGCTGGGAATTAATAGATGGCATGCATGTCCTGTGGGGCATGGTAAGTAAGTAGTCTGAGAGAGATGACTGGACTGTTCATCCTGAACTGCTGTGGTAAGGTCACTTGTTAAATCTCAGCCATTAATGAGTATATGCTTAGCTTTCAAGACCTGGCTTGGCTGTGTGTTAAACACCATATGGCAGGCTGAGTTTCCCAGATCCAATGCAAATTTGGGCCAGCTGTGCCATCACCTCCACAGCGACAGTGGTCTGTGAGCAGGTCACTGCCCTGGCTGCACAGGGAGGTTTCTGCTCATCCAGCATCACCCTAGCAAGGTCTCAGACTCAGTAGAAATACCCGTTTTACAAGGCTCAACATTTTTTCCTCCACCTCTCCCTGCAAGTGCTGCCAGATGGTGCATCTTCTTCAGCAGTGTAAGACGGTGAAGGTTTGTCACAGCCGTCGGGAGAGCCAGGAAGGCTGACCCCAACTCCAACCCCCCGCCCAGCCCTGGGTGCGGAAGCCCAGGATCAGGAACAGGCAGGAAAATCTCGGTCAGCCTTGCCTCAGCCGCTCCCAGCTCGGAAACCTCTGAACAAAATGTTCCCGGCTGGGAACTGGAAACAAGTTTGCTCCTTGTTGTGAATTTGAAAAAGATCTTAAACACCGCAAAGACGGTCCCTCTCACTCCTCCCCGCTCCGCCACTGGTTGATGAAAGAAATCACTTCCACTACACATCTTGGCTCTTGCTAACAGAGAGTTATTTCCTGCTTGGGGTGTGCTGGCCTTAGCCTCTGGAAATGGGAAATTCCACCCTGAATGTGACAGGAACCTATTTCACTGACCGAAGTCTATCCTGTCTCAGTGACTTTCTGTGGGAATTTTTCCTCTGAGAAACTGGTGAGTTCTTGGGGTGGAAGGAAAAAGGAACTTTGACAAAGATTTTAACTAGCCTGCTTAATCCAGCATTGGAAAAGCATTGTAAAATGACCATTTACTGAATTACTAATCTACTAAAATAGAATTTAGACACAAAATTAATTTACTCAAACCAGCAAGTTATTCACAGACTAGAGCTAGCAGCTTTTATTACAGTCAGTCCACTCTAATCTGCACCTTGAATGCAAAAGTCAGTCTATTTGATCAAATAAAGCTGCTACTTTGAGTTAATAAAGCCAGCACGGAGGTTATGAGAGGTGCAAGGTGGGAAGGTCTTCACTTTTATTACTTCAACTGGAAAAGGTATGGCTTTAGCACTGGTGTGTTTACTGGTTTCCCTTCCCAGCATGTTGTGACTTGCACGTACGCTTCCAGGAGTGAAAACAGATGTACAGATGTTAGTTCCTCACGCTCACCTATGTACAGTCTGAGTTTTTTGAAGTGTTCCTGCTGCGCTTCCAACCCTCATTAATGGACACGCTTTTCTCACCCCTTGGTTCTGTGCGAGGGCTGAGCACACAGCAACAAGAAAAGCCGTGGGTGTATATCACTAAATACAATTTCTAAACAGTTTTCATTTAAATGTCATCAAGTTAAACTGATGCAAGAAGAAAATTACCTCTCTGACTGACAGGCACAGGGCAAAGCTGCACTTGGGGAGCCTGCACAGGAGAGCTGGGCAGCTGTAGCAGAGGCAGGAGGGGCAGGGACCCTGCAGACAGTCAACATTATGATGTCAGGAAAGGGAGAAAATCCAGGTAAGCATGACCCACAGGGTTAGGAACACTGCCAGTCCCACTGTTACAAGGGGCTGACAATGCCCAGGACTTTTCCATAAGCAAGGTTTTTCAGGAATGAGGTTTGGAATAAAAAGTCATAAATGGGGTTAGAATAGCAACTAATAGAAAAAGCAAAAACACATTTAATATAGTGGTAAATGAGATTATTGTTATTAAAACAATAGAGAATAATGCCCAGAGGAGAAAGGCCAATTCTTGGACTCAGGCTCTGGTGTTGCTATGGCAGGTGTAGCAGGACCATGATGTGGTCTGATGTGGTCTGCAAAAGGCTCTGCCTTCACTCCTGCAGCCAAGGTCGCACTTCCCACCAGCCCTCCGCTTCACCTCCTGCGACTGGGTTGGGGCCCGGGACACCCCCAGCCCTGTGTTTCTTTGACACCCGAGTTCATCTGGCAGCTGTGTCCCACACAGCAGATGCTGCCCATGGCCGTGACCGGCGCTCAGGCAAGGAGCATTCCACATGTGCTCCCAGGGTCTCCCAATTGGTGTGCTCCGCAGAAGGGGCTGGTCCTTGAAGTCAGCTCCTGTGCTTGTGACAGATGATATTTTTATGCAAGAAAACAAAACCAGGATATCTGATGGACTGCCTTCTCTTTCCAGACAGCTTGGAGCTACAGATGCAAAACAAGAAGTTTTATGCTTAGATTACAAAACTGTGAGTGGAATTTAAACAGCAATTTTAAGCACCTTTTTTATTTTTTTAACTTCGTATATGTATGTTGTGTGTGCATGTCTGTGTGTGTGCAACTTTGCACATATATCTACATAGTTTATTATTATTATTGAGCAAGCTGTTGCCAGTTCTACTAAGATGAAATAATAATTACTTTGGGAAACTTCATAAAGCTTAGCTACTTTTGTGGCCGCACTAAAAAATGTGTGCTGAGGAGGAGGGGGATGCTTTTTTTAGTGAATGCAGTTAGTCTAGTTGGAAATTATTTCAAATCATCTTTTCCACTGGAAAATGTGTCTGAGCAGAAGAGCTGAGGGAGAATCTCCTGAGAGTTACTAGCAAATGTCAGGCTGGTCTGTGTGTCTTTGTCACAGGCACATTCAGTGTTTGCTTGTGTATGGAGAGGGATTAAGTAAAAACCTGCTGTTACCATTGTGTGGCAGTATGCTCACTGGATGAAAAATCTGTTAGTACCAGGTGTTAGAAAGCTGGCCAATGAATGATGATTGTGAGAAATTAGTTTAAGACAATATTGTCCACTATGATGCAGATTTACTGAAATAACACTTACTAGTGCACAAGAGGATCATTCCTGTAGCTGAAACATTAATAACTTGCACATTCTTACATGGGAATAATGAAATGGATTTCTGTGGGAGAGCTCTAGGGGTTGAAACCCAGATCAGCAGTCCAAACCCAACAGGAAGGCAGTTTGCAACTCCAGGCTTTATATTTTTAATTCCTTATGGGAACTGTCCAGGATGGTCTAAAATGACCTCTATCATCTTGTGACATTAGTGAAAAGAGCTACATGTTGCAACTTTTCTTGATTCATTTTGAGGTTAAGAAAGGCAGAGATACATGCCCNTTAGTTAAAAAAAAGAAAAGAAACCCCAAAAAAAAAAAAAAAAAAAAAAAAAAAAAAAAAAAAAAAAAAAAAAATTGTTTTAAACTCTCTCTCTCTAGATACTCAGAACAATCCAGCACTCTTCTCAATATCATATATATTTTCCTTAGTAAGCAGCCAACCTCATGTTTCTGTTTCTTGGCAAGTGTCGCATCAATTTATACATTTGTATTCTGCTAGATCCAGATGAAATCCAAATGTTATGTGAAAAACATTAATAAGTGGCATGTTATTGCTAACTACATATGACATAAACCACATCCCTGGTGGATCCACTACCACTCATTTTCCATCTGGGCACCTCCAGATCATGCAGCAACACAAAGAGCAGCCAAATGAGGTGTGGGCATACAAATGCATTTCTGCTGCATTAGTCAGAGCACATAACATGGGATGGTACCAACTGGTGGTGGGGCAGTCCATTCAGTCCATCACCTGCTACAAAGTAAATGTCAATATTTCTGTAACAAACAAATTGATGGAGTAAATCTATAGCATTTTGCTATTCTTACATCATAGGTTGCAGAATTTTTTGTTACAGCACAGGGATCTCTAAAGTCAGATTTACTGTATCATCAAGCCATGGCCTGAATAAATCTGAACTTATTGGAAATAATGCAGTAATGAGAAATTTCCCTTATCTTCACTCCTTTTCTCTATCTTTTTTTGGTCACTAAAACAGGGACACCTCAGGTTTGCCCAGCAGAGCAAAACACAGCATTTTTTACAAAGCTGAATTTGGCATCAAGAGAAAAATGTTCCCACAGAGAAAATCATGAAACTCAACATATTTCAGCCAGAGAGGCCTTCTTAATTGATGTGGAGGAAATCTTAAACAGAAGACGTTTTAATCCAGACTGCTGCTCATAGATCTATAATGAATTAGTGCTCTGTGTTGAACAAATCACAGTCCTTTTATTTCAATAATGTCAAAATCAATACATTTTATTTCCATGTTCTAAAATAGCAAATGAGGCTTAAAGAAAAAAAAAACCAAACAAAAAACCTAAGCATATACAGAAATGCTTTTCAGTTAACCATCCTTTAAATGCTGATAAAGTCCTTGTACTAAAGGGCCTCTATAATCCTTACAATGTGAAATGTTTCCTCTTCATGTGACATAGTCTGGTTTTTCTTGTTCCCTTAATTTGGCAGTATTTTCTCAATTAGATATTGCTACCTAGATAGAATGGGCCAGATTCTCAACTAGGCAAGCATGAATAAAGAATAACTTCATTGAAGTCAATGAAATGACTCTGAATTCATCCTAGTGTGACCAGAATTGGAATGTGGTTCAATACATGTAGCTGCCATCCCTGCCAGGCTGGGTAAGGAGGTAAACAGTTAATGCAGTTGTGCACGTTGCTAGCAGAAGGATGGTCCTTCCAGTTCTCAGCTGTGCTTTCACCTGCATATTCTTCCAAAAGAAAAGATTTAACAGAGCAATCTTCCATAAACTTTAGCTTTGTGTCTTCAATCTAGGCAAGGTTTTCTAGAAAACTGCTAAATTCAATTATTTGTTTTCATACCTTTGGCATATATCTCAAGCAATAAAATGAATGTGTTATTCTTTTTTTCTGTCCTCCTGCTCAGAAAGATTTTATGTTTTCCTTGATAACTTTTATGTTTATGGTGTTCTTTATTGGTGATACTGTTTTAGGAAGCTTGGCTTCTTGCTGTGAAAGCGCTGCTCTCTGTGATACTACTAGAAGCTGCTTCCCCATTCCTAGAGAAAGTTCTGGCTTTCGCCTCTCTTTTGTGATGATAACCACACTGTTCCCATGGCCACCTACTCAGCAAAGTAACTCCCAGATCTTTGTCATAGAAAGACTAATGAGATTATTGTGTTATAGGTGGGGCTTCCTTACAACCATTTTGGCTTCCCTGTTCTGCATGCTAGGACAGTCCAGAACTGCTGCTCTAAAGAGGGGAGAGGTTTTGTATGGCTGTTTGCAGGCTCTGTCCTATCTCCCGAAATTCATCCCAAAGGCATAGGTCATCCATGTTTCAGACAGGAGACCCAGCCCTCACTGATACAGCTGGTCAGAAACATCTACTTTATACCTCTCTTGCTGCAGATAAAGAACTGAATTCTGTAATATTTTTATCAATAGCAATTCATCTTCACTAGTTGGACATGTCACAACTACAGAAGTTGTGAGGAGGGGAGGACTCCATATAAAGTCTGGCATGAGGCTAGTTTCCTAGTTACTCTGAAGGGGAAACAAAACCATGGTATGTTCAGATTTTAAGGAGTTCATTAGAAGTGATACCTGCTGTGAGGATTTCTAGGGACGCACAAGTCTCTAAACATTCAGTATCACCAAGAAAAAAGACACTAACAAAGCCAGTAAGCAAGAGGATGCCTTCTTTGTTGTTCTTTGGTGTTTCACAAGTTCCTATAATGAAGTGTGCTCATATCTAACACTGAAGTGGGGATTAGATGAAGCTAAAGCTCAACTTTAGCTAAAATTGTTTCTTTTGAAGTACTTTTTATCATTATTGAGATATTTTTGTGCTATGTGAGTATGTTATCAGCAAGAGCACTCTATTAATCAAAAATAACTTACTTAATTCTGTGTGGGCACAAGGCTTACCTTACCAAATATTCATATGATGTATGTAGCCTGATTACAAAACTTTTATACAAATTTAAAATACTTTATTGAATCTTCAAAGTTTTATAAAATCTTACCTTTTATAAGTATTTAGTATTCTGTATTATGTAAATATTTATTAGTAGTATTTAGTAGCATTCTGTTGCTGATAACAGGTATGTATCACAGGCTATTATTCTGGAATAAATAGTTCCACTAGGAAACTAGAAAAATATATCTGATACTTTTATTTTTAATTTTAATATTTTTATTCTCCTTCCACATATGCATTTGTGAGATGAGGATATTTGTTTTGAAGTTAGTCAATAAACATTATGAAAGTGATCAAGCAGTCAAAAAGAACCTGAGAAAATACAAGAGATTCCACAAACTGAAGGTGATTTGTAGATCTAAAAGATAACACCTTGGTTGCCACACTACTGCTATGTCTGTTTTTTCAGGACTGAGGAGTATCACATTATAATCTCATAAAAGCTGGGTGAAACTGGGGCCTTTGAGTCACCTGAGAGAAGCTGTCCAGAAGCAATATGCAAAAGGAAGGGAGTTGAAGGGCATAGGAGAGCACTGAAAAAACAGACTGCTGCTAATACTACACAAATGCTTCTTGAAGCTGAAAATGAGAAAGCACAAAAGCTGTCAAGGGTGAGGGTATGAGTAAGAGTTATGTACCTCTGATGGTTTTTACCCTTTATGCTATGTGTTTTGTGCCTTAGGGTGAGTGAATAATACTCTGTTTTGAAGACAAATTAAGTTACTTTAATTAATGCATAACACATTGTTTTGAAGACAAATTAAATTACCTTAATTAAATTGCTGGTTGTGGGTTCTCACAAGAAAAAAGTGCATCCATGTGTCAAAAGCAGATGCATCATTTGGGATCACACATGTAAGAGGAATGTGTAGGGTGGGAGGGAGGTGCACTGCTGAGCAACCCAGACCACAAGCCCAGGAAAATTAGAGGGATCACAAATGCAGTTGGATACCAAAACCTTTACAACCACAACTGGATTTTTCAACATTCAAACCCTAGCTTTTTTAGTGCTGTTGCCAGCAGGGCGAGATAAGAAGTGAGACAAACACGCAGTGCAGGGAGAGCACAGCTTTACTGGTGATGTCCGACGATCCAAAGAGAGAATTCATAACAATCTCTCCATTTTTATAACCTCCAGTGCCCACCCCTTACACACTGCCCAACTAAATCCTATCTTACTATTATGCCCCTCAAACACCCAACAGGATGGTCCCTTATTACCTATCCCCACCCCCGTTCAGCCCCTACCAGGCCTAGAAGCCCAGCTCTTATGTTTTGACTTAACTACCCCATTATCTATACAGAAGAATGCAAACATGTGAAGAACAGGCCGTTTTCTACCCTTAATATTCTAAGTTACCCAGCCGCCTAGCTATAGTGAATTCTCAAATCTTAAGCGTACCCCTTAAGGCATCAGTGCCACTGATATCTTGAAATTACAGCAATGTGAGTGGCGTATCTACACAACACAAAACCCCCTACCTTTTCCATACAGAACCAGGAACTGGTATGGTTTATCTCTGTCCCTCTATGAATAAAGGGCTAAGAGCCCTTTCCCTGGTCTGTTATTTTATTGGCACAAGTGCATGAATTAAGTATATATTAAACAAGGGGCATTTAAAGACTGGTTTTGGGCAAACCAGTGGGACTAACTCTAATATTTTAGAATTTAGCCAAAGAAAAAAAAGTCTGAAAATACTGTTTGTCATTGTCTCAAGCTAAAACTTTAAAAATTCAAATCCATATCTTCATATCCTGATACATATATTTACACTTTATATCTTTACGCTTGCTTTCATGTCTTCACACTTACCTTTATTATTATATTTATCCATCTAACCCATAGAAGTTAGGCTCACCTAATGCTAATTCATGAAAACAGATGTGGGTTTAGCTTTTGTGCAAGGTAGGATTGTAAGCTTGATGTAAACCAAGCAAATACACCTCAGAAGAAAATCCAGGCAACATAAACATTCATGATTTTTAAACACTTTCTGAAGTTTTTATGGGTGGCTGGAGCAGAATCTAGTTTTGGGCTGAGCAGTGTTGCAAATCCTAAACCTAATGGAAACAGAAATAACTTAAAGTGCCCTCAAACACTTTGTAAATTCTTCAGAGAACTATTTCCCATGTAATTTCTGTGTTTGAAACATTCTGCTCCAAAGCACAGCAACAGCAACTGCAGGCAGCTCAGGTTGGTGAGGAAAGTTAAGGATGCTCTGTTGCTTGTTGTATCAAGAGGGCAGTATCAGGAAGAAAGACTGTGAACGTATTTGCTGGAATCTGGTAGGGGTTAAAATTTAAAACATTGCAAAACTAACTGATGCCAATATAGTATCAGGATGTCAGTATCAGCATAGTTCAACATGCCTAAACACAAGCATCAGTGTCAAGGGTGCCTACACTGTTCCTATTTCGTGATTTTAATTACAATAATACCTAGAGGTTAAGCTGTGCTATGCCAGTGCACATAGTCCATGGCAATATACATACATGGTGTGTCTACTCTTCACTTGTTCTGCTCTACTTACAAAAAAATACCCATGACCTCAACTTCAAGGTGGTTTAAGCAACCCTGTCTGGCTGCAGGGCAGAGGTAGGGTATAACCCTCCCCACTTTTCATGCAAAAAACTGAGGCGTCACTTGAACGCTGCATTTTCCAAAGGCCTTTCCACTATTTTCTTGGAGGGAAGAGAAGATTTGCTTTCCTTGTTGGAAATATGTGGGTGTTAATCCCTGCAGACTGGGGAGCAACAAAGGCATGTCCTACCAGGTCCTCACCCCTGAGGGAGGGCATTGCACAGGCTGCAGAAGGCACAGCTGCTGCTTCCTCCCATAACAACCCTGATTTTAGCAAGAGGGATCCCAAGAGATGCTCCAGCATGTCTTCATAGAATCGTAGAATCAGTGGAAATGTTTGGAAAAGGGCTCTAAGGCCACTGAGTCCAGCCATTAACCCAGGACTGCCAAATCCACCACTAAACCATGTGCCTCAGTGCCACATCTACGTGTGGAGATATATGAAGGAAAGAGAAGGGGGAACCTTCCTGAAGTGGCTTCTTAGGCATGATGGAAATGCATTGTCTCTTAGGCACAATTGCATTCAGTTACTTCATCATCCCTCCAACAAACTCATGCAGCAGACTTCAACACCTTAAATTATGTTGCTAGAATCAGGAGCTGTGATGCATCAGGTGGGTATCCAAGTCAGGCCTGCTAAAATTCACACAGAATTTCCAAGCAAGTAAGTAAAAATAACGTTCCTTCTCATGTCCTTGGCTCTTGCTATCTTCAGCTCAACATGGATTAAACAAACATATAGATCTTAGCAGAAAGAGATGCCAAAGGGTAGGATGTTTTACATAGATTGTTTGCACACACAGCTCAGATAAGAGTCAGAAGCAGTGATTTCAAATGCTGACAGTATTTGAACTGAATGCCCAGTGTTGAAACATAGATGAGCGTGCCTCTTCCTGATCCTCAACACAATTTTCTGCTGCAGTGAAGTTGGCAGTCTGTAAGTGACATATCTACTTTTCATTGCTGCTCTTCACTGGGGTAAAATGACCTTAGGATTTATGCACTGTCCCTTTTTTACACTTTGAAGTTGACTTTCATTTACATTTTCCCCCAAACCTCAAAATGCTAAATGCTTCTCAGAAACATCTCCATGGAACTGAGATGCTGCTCCATACTCTTTGCAAGTGTAAATTAACTAATCTTGCAGAAGTAATTGACAGAAAAGTAATTTCCCTTTATCATGACAAACAGTATTGCAGTATGAGAATAATGACTACAATTTAAGCAGCTATGAATTGTGCATTAGAGAGCTCTAGAACTGAGTATTGCTCACAATGAAATTTAAATTGCATTTCATCTGCATCTAGCTCCTCATAAATAGCACTGCAGTTACAGCCACAATAGCAGTTTTTGTCACAAATTTCTTATTGCCACTGACAATAGGAATAAAAGATCTAGCTAGCTGATAGACAGTGCAATAAATGGAGTTTAAAATATTCTTTATTAGATTAAATTCCACTAGAAATAGGAAAAAAACAAAACCCTGGCTCCTACTACAGCATGATGTGAAAGTACCTTGAAAACTTAAGGAAACATTTAGCAGCTAGCATCTCTTTTCGTGGCTAGTAATGAAAAAAAAAATTAAAACCAAAATACAACAAACAAACAACAACAAAAAAACACCCCACAAGTCTCCTTGAACTCTGTCGTATAAATCAAGATTTTCATAGAAATTTCTGGGTAGGACCTAACTTTCAGTCTACCTGGTAACCATATTTAGATGCAGAAGAATATGCAGTTTAATATGCATTGTAGTAGCCTCCAAAACCTGTTGGATCCTGCATACTTAAGAACTTGCACAGATGTGCTATAAACTCTACAGCTTTCATTGAGTTGTAACACAGCAACACCCTCTGACCTCATGTGCTGCTGAAATCCTTTATTTATAGTTAGCTTGTGAGACTGATCTTCTTGTGAATAAGGGATAACCAGGGACAGTCTTGCTCCTGGTTTTGATATGGCTATTTTTGCAACTCATGAGCATGATAAAGTATACCAATAATCCACCTTCAACCATGGCAGGTCTTCCTGGACGGTTGGAGCTCAGATCTGGCACCTTTTCTTTACATGTATTTTACTGTGCACTGGTGTGAAATCTGTGAGGTCATTTCTTAGCAACATTTGAGCAGGTCAAGTTGGCCACACTGCAGTAGTCAGAGGTGAGCCCAGACTGTCCTTTACCCCAGGGATGGATGCTGGATCCACAGGTGGCAGAGGCAAACACATCTGCAAGTGGGAGCAATGCTGTCCTTCAGTGCTCTTCCTCCATCCCTGGTGCCATACACATATACCCTGAAACTCTCTGGTTCTTGGAAATGCTTTGTCTGAGAAACACAGTGCTATCCAAATGGATTGCAATAACATCTTTTCATTGTATATGTTTAAAATCTCTTCTATTGTTCTACTGTGGAGCCATTGCCCTCTAATTTCTCACAGTTTTTATAACGTTTTTACAGGAGTGAGTCCTCAAGATAGGGTTTCAAAGAGGAAAAAGAGTGTTGAGATAGGCTGTGGAGTTGGTAAAGCAAGCATAGGAGGTGACATTACAAAATGCAACCCAAGCAGACATGAGCATTGCTCTATAGTGTGGGCTGGCTCAACTAAATGGAAATGAGCATCCATTGCATTTTTATAAACCAGGCAAAAATAGTCATAGGTAGATAAATTAGCTTCAGTGTGAGTACAAGCTTCTGCATGCTCCTCTGTAATAATGGGATAAGTTCCTGATGTAAAGAATTTTTTTTTTTTGCAGCCTGTGAATTGCCTAGTGTAGGTGCATGTGTAAGATGTAAAGAAATAGCCTGATTTTCTAATGGCCCTCAGAGAGAATGAGTAAAGGATCTAGAAGATCAGTGGAAAAAAAAAATAAACAGGCTGAAATAGCAACAAAGAGGCAAATTTCATGACAGGAAATGAAATCTCCAGTTTTCATTTCTGACCAGGTCCAGGAGTTTTCAGCCCAGCCAAGCACCTTGGCCCCATTTGTCCTTTGGCCACATTCAAAATTCAGAAGTCCAGTCCCTAGCTTGCAGCATGCAGGCAAACCCCTCCAGGTCCAGAAGCTCATTTCATTTCACTTCATTGGTGTATAATTTTGTGCACAAGGGACCCTTTTGTAGGTGTTTTTTTTTTTGCAAGTATCCCTAACGCTGTTTTCTGTTCCTATGACCATTTCTTACTGCTTTGTAACTTTACAAAGGTGCAGATATCACAACTGTCTAACACCTGAGAAGAAGCAAAGGAAATAAACAATCCAAAGATGCAACCCTGTGCTGCCAAAAAAACATTAGAATATGAGTAATGGAAGAACTAGTTTTATGTGACAGCTGGTGAGGATTTACTTTGAAAAAAAGGGATACTCTGAAAATTTACATCTTGAAATTGGTTGTAATTGAAAACCATTACAGTAAAGCAAATTGGAAAGCTTTTAAATAGTGGCTAAAATATTTTCTCTTTGACTGAGACACACATATTAGTTTCAGTCTGAGAATAAATATTTTGAGTCAAGAATTTTTGATAGAAATCTATAATTACTTTTGCAATATTGCTGGTATCCATCTACGTAGAAAAAACTCTGACTTTGTTAGCTATTTAATCATCTGAAATACTCTATTACCAAATGCTTAGGGAGAACCATGTCAGTCAGCTTGTGCAGCTGTTTGGTTGTCTGTTTAATATTTCTTTTATTTGAGACCCTGTAGAATTTAGTCACTGAAACTTTTCTTCTTTTAATCAATCCCTAGGTTAAAGACATGGCCAAACTAAATCTTTTTTTGAAGCTAGCTTTGCAGTTTTCATCCTCACCTAAGATTTAGATTACCTTAAAATCTCTGTCAGCAGTCTGTGTTTCTCAAAAATGTTTTAAAAGTTGTGATTTTGAGGTAATGTCCTTATGTGTGTATCAGCTGATGTGGTTTCTGCCCCAGCCTTAGCAGAAACAAGGATGAGGAACTCCTGGTGCTGTGCTTCCAGAGCTGCAGAACCCACCCTTGATCTGGCCAGCAATCCTATTTGATGATAAACCTCTAAACTGCCAAGAAAATTATGGAAATAAGGCCACACCTGCCAGTGGCGATGCAGCTCTGATGTAAATGGAGTTGATTGACACCTTTTTCCACGAGGTTGCCTGCTGGAGGCAGCCTCAAGCAATCATTCTGTGACTTGGGGGAGTATTACTCTCCATGCTCTGGCCAGCTCCATGTCTTTTCTCCAGGAGACATTATGAGGAGAGAATGACAGTGGGAACATCTCCCAGGTTTGGCAGTGCTTAGAAAGCATCCAAAAATGTTAGCAACCATATGCCTGATCCTCCTGGTAGAGCTGCACCCATTAGTAAATCCTGCTTCTCTTCTTTTCTGCACGCAAGGTGTCTGGGGCCAAGTTAGTTAAGGAGCCTTTACCAGTTATGTTATTTGACCAACAGCTCTAGGCTGTCAGTGTTAACAACCAGTGTTAACAAAAAAAGTCTTTCTGAGGAGACAGAGCAAGCGCTGTAGGTCAGTGCAGTAAAGACAGAGAAACACTGGGATACAGAACAAGAAGGACAACTCATGTGAGTCTTCATTTAAAATATCAGTTTATACAGCTGAGGAATGAAATTACCTAGTATCTAGTTTGTGTCTCTGCCATTGCTATTTTCTTCTTTGCATGCCTTTGCCATGAGTTCAGCCTGTACCTTCTCCCTCCCCACCTCCCACCGCCAGACAATCTCTCCCCATTGCTGATCCCAGATTAAGCTATCTGAAAGGCATGGAGCATGAGGGAAAATGGTGATTTTCACAGACTGCAAAATAAGATCGCTTAGTGGGTTTCTCAAGCATTAGGACTACAGGGACAAGAGACTTGGCTTACAGCTGGTCAGCGAAGGTTCTGCAGCTGCCTGGGAAAACAAAACAGTGTCTTTATTTTTATGTTGTTAATGAGAGATCAGGGTGGGACTCTACAGCTGGAAATACAAAAGGCAAATGGAAGTCAGGGCTATTAGACATCAGCAACAGACGTCACCTAGCCTTCCTGGAGATGAAGGTAATGGGAGCAAATTGTCCCTAGTCCTGCCCATAGTGAAGGTTTTCTATGGTAGGAGGACTTTTCTTTGTAATAGTGACTGCACAGCCAGCCAGATGGCTTCACAGCCCTTCCTTTCTCCAAACTTACTTGAAGGTAACAACACAAAAAAACAAGTAGAAGTAGAAAGAAGAAATAGGAATAAAAATCCACATTCACTCAACCACAGTCAGATAAGCAGCAGCTGCAGGGCACAACAGAAGTAGGTTTCAATGAGAGATTCTGAGGATGTTATTTTGAAGATTGTTACTACATTAGCTATGCTGAAAGTTAAAATTTAACTATATTTTAGAGTTTTAACTGTATTTAAAATTATGTTTAAAGTTTTCTAGGTTAAATTTAAATATGAGGGGAAGGAAAGCAAGAGAGGCAGATGTTAGCCTTGAAGTTAAATCTGCTGCTGTTAACTGAACAAAGTGAGATGCAAGACTTGATAGAAAAGATGAGCTCAGAGGGGAGGACTTTACAGGGGGGACCACAAGTCCATGGGGATGATAAGAGAGGATGACAATTTTTTCTTCTGAGACCAGGATAAAAAGTGCTGTGTTTTGTATGGATTTAAATAAGATAGTTCAGCAAGTGTCCCAATATTGCAATGCATATGGAGTGCTGACCTAACATTGTGGGGATGTGACCTTCACAGAGCAAGATACAAGCATCAGAAGCCTAGAAAGAGGATCCTTGTGGTAATGCTTCATGGGCTACTGCATTGTCACAGCAGTAAAATGAAGGATGAGAATGTGTAAGCAATGTTTGAGGGGCACAGCATCTAACATTAAGCTTGTCAGTAGTCCATTTACATCATAATGAAGTACAGTCCAAATTATTTTAATTACTTTGTTTAGGAAGACTGATGCACCTTTTGCCTTCAGGTATTGTCTGGCTTTCCTGAATCTTGTTCGTGCATTGTCAAAACTTCTGCTTTCTGTTTGACATTCCAATTTGTTGAACATCTTTTCTCCTTTTTTTTTCTTTGCTAGGCTCTCTTGGTGCCTAATGCATCTGTTATCATACGGACTACAGCATATTCTCTGAATTCAAATTCTTCTTTAAAGCACTTTACTTCTGGGGAGCTCTCTAGGGAAAACTGCATCTTGTGCTGTTTGTTGTCTGTTTCATTTGTCCTGAAGCACTTCCTTGCCCAGGTTCAAGAACATACGTTTCATATCTCCTTTATTTGATGTCGCTTCTCAGCCCTTCATACTTTTCTCCTGTGGTGGTTTTACC
>VYZS01075967.1:4934-26584 GCA_013400695.1 Neodrepanis coruscans | reverse complement strand
TACTCCTTGTCCTATCACTACAAGGCTGCGTGGAGAAGAGACAAGGGGTACGAGCCCAGGTGATGTGGGCACAGCCTGTGTCCCCAGTTGTAAGGATGTTTTGTGCTTGTCCCAAAGCCATAGGCAGCTGCTGTAGCTGGACATCTGCCCACGGATGGTTTGTGTGCTCTGCTTTGTGAGATGGCAAAGTGGAAAGATGCTTCAAAAAAGATCAGCTTGCAAAGATTCCACCCCCAAAACCACATAATTTTAGTACTGCATGGTGTGTCAAGTATTTTTCGTGACATGGCAGCAAACCTGCATCCATCCTTCTGCAGTCAGTCTTGCCTCCATTCTCAGGTTTTTATGTGCTCAGTGAGAGACAGGCATGGGCTGGGTTTGATTTTTTAAAATTAATTACATTCTAGACTTCTCTGCCTCTTGGTGGTCCCACAGAGCCCTTCCCCCCATTCCCACCCCCGCTCTCCCAGGGCAGTGCTGCATTTCCTGCTTTCTTAAGACCAGTATTTTGCAGCTATGTGTAACCCAATAAGGCACCAATTGTTTTCAGAAGTACAAGTGAATTTATTAAGGGTCTCTTGAAACTATGGCTGCCTTATCACACCTCCAGCCTGGGGCTGCATTTCCTTATTGATCTGTTCATTACCTGTGCAGCAACCACTGTCCATCACCAGTGCCTGGACCCAGCCCACAGCACAGAGTGGACAGTGATACTGCAATTTAGGTGAGAAATGAGAGATACCTCTCATTAACCTTATTATGAAGCATGAAATAAATACTCATTTTTTAAAAGCATGGATGTGTAGGAAAGTCAGGAGTCAGTTCCTTTGTGTTCCTTGCTGCAGGTAGAGAGCAGCTGTGCTGAGCTGCAGGTGGAGATGTCCTCACAAGTCCAAATGATGCTCCTAGACTTCTGTATTTAACTTGAACCTCTTTGGAAAAAATGCTGCTTTCCAAAATCCCAACCGCCAGCTCCCACAGTGGCTCTGCCTTGGAGCAGCAAAGTGCTTACTTCAAAATTCTGACCCAGCGAAGCACAAGGAGCAGCGAGTCAAGATGAGGTCCATGTCTGGAGGGATGTGAGGACCTGTCCCTGGGTGGGCAAAGCTGAGGTGACAGGGAAGGTGGGGAGGCAGGAAAGTAGCCATGGTTTGCAGAGGAAACCCAAACTGGAAACTTGCAAAACTGGAAATGTTGGTGGTTTGGGCCATAAACTAAAACACAAGAAGTTCCACCTCAACATGAGGAAGAACTTCTTTCCATTGAGGTCGGCAGAGCACTGGAACAGGTTGCCCAGGTGGAGTCTCCCTCTCTGGAGATATTCAGAACTCACTTGGACCCACTGGTGTCACATGCTCCGGGTGACCCTGCCTTGGTGGGAGGGTTGGACTGAATGTTCTTCAGAGGTCACTTCCAACTCTGACAATTCTGTGATTCTGACATTTTTAGAAGTACAACAAAGCTGGAGGAAAGCAGTGTGTGGAGATTCTGAGGAGCAGAATTGGTATGAAGCCAGAGGAATGTCCCAGTATGAGATAAACAATAACAGGAGATCAGGCAGCTCCCAGAAAGGGTGCTCTGAACTAGCCAGAAGCCCCTTCTTTAGGAAGCACAACCACTTTTTATATCACCTCTCACCAGGCCAGAGATTTCCGAAATTATGCTTTTCTGTGAAAATCGGAAGAACCAAGAAAGGATTCTTTTTCGCTGCTGTTCAGAGCTGCACCTTTCCAGAGAAATCTCCGCTTCTGCCTTCAAGATTTTAGGAAATTTTACTAGAGGAACTTAAGCTTTTCAGAGGAGTTTGAGATTGGGTTTAAAACTCATCATAATGAGAAAAATAAAGGTGATTTCAGTGTAGCTCTGTGCCACAAAACTGCCACAAAACTACAGTCCCTCCCCAAAATGCTCCTCTGTAAAGGGGAAAAGTAGGTGGGGGTTTCATCAGTAGAAAGCTGATGAAACATTTTGTTAGAGATTAATTTACTTTCAGTGCTGTGGGATAACTACAATAGCCAGTTTAAAACAAAGACCAACAAGTCACAAAAACACATGGAGACAAAGTGCCAGTTAAATGTTTAATATTAACCCAGAACACAACTTTTCTGGAATTTCTCACCTTACCAAACATGTAGTTTTATTCCTCCCTTCCCTCATGTTAAAAGGAAGTGAAAAGGTGCAGCAGGTGCAGCTTCCACATTGCCCCTGGCACAGCCACTGCAGCACTGGGTCTGGGTGTCTCGAGGGAACTTGTCCCAGCTAAGCCAAGTCTCCCTGAAGGGCTGGACACTGGAAAATGTGCTTTTCTTTGTTGGTCCAGTGCCTTAAAATTGGGTGATGCCCATAGACATACCTTAATTGACAAGGCAAGTAGCGTGCACTTTGTGTCGTTGCAACAAGGGGTACAGGGAGCCTCACTTTGCTGGCAATGCCCAGGAGCTGTGATTTCTGGGCTGAAGCATGATGTGTTCACATAGGGTTGAAGCTGTGGTTCTTCCTACCCCATCCCATCTCAATCTCACCCCAATCCCATCCCACCCAATCACACCTCATCCCATCCCAATCCTGCCCCCTCACTCTGCTGCAGCCACTCCCAGTGCTTGTCCCACTTATCTCCTTCTTCTCTTCAGCTCTGGGACTTACTGAGAGTTATCAAATCTAGACAGAATTCCCTCTTCAAGTGAAGGGCTGGGAGATCCCTCCAGCGTCCTGCAGCCTCCCATGCTTCACTCCTTACCACTAAAAGGTACCTATTACCTTCCTTACTGAAGGTTGGCAATGTTCTACTACCTAAATCCCCCTGCAGGTAGAGCAATACCAACCTCAATAAACACACCGGGGCAGAAAGGCTTCCTCAGAGCCAAAACATCAGCAGCTGGGCTCCACTCCAGCAGAAAACACCTTTTCTTGCCCACCTCAGGACTGAAGCCACCTGAAGACAAGTGGCCTGACATGTGACTGGCATTGCTGGAAACTTGGAAATGGAAGTGAAGTCCTCAAAAGCCTCAGCCTCCCTAATCTGGTGAACTTTTCCCAACATTTAACCCTCTCCATGTTATCCATGATGTGGACTTAGAAGAAATAAGATTTGCCAAGGGAGAAGGGCTAGAAGATTTAATGAGTTGCCTGCTCGCACTCAGCAATTAGTGTTGGATAGTATGCCCCAATTAGGGTACTATTAACTTTAGTTCTCTGGAATTTCAGTGATTAATATCACTAATAATTCTCCTGACCTCAAAGTAATTGCAGAACATTAAAGGAGAAAACTGTTCAAGTTAAGTCATTCCCAATCCTCCTGATAGGCCTCTAGTGCCCTCTCTGCTTCCAGGCATGGGACTTGCCTGGCTCAGAGATGAGATGTGGCAGGGCAGAAACTGCTGTCCCCCCTGCTAAGAAGTGACATTCCCAGACCTCTTCTGCATTTAAAATCCCAAAAACTGTACAAACCATAATCCTCCACTCTCTCTATCACTTCTGATGGGGAATCTTTTTTTCACTGCCCAGTTAACTCATCAGAAGGAGACCCAGAAGCCTCCACCAGTCCCCAAATCATAAAATCACAAAATGGTTTGGGTTAGAAGGGATCTCATTCCACCCCCTGCAGGGACACCTTCCACTATCCCAGGTTGCTTCAAGCCCCATCCAACCTGGCCTTGGACACTTCCAGGGATGGGGCAGCCACAGCTTCTCTGCCCAACCTGTGCCAGGGCCTCCCCACCCTCACAGGGAAGAATTCTTTCCATATATCTAACCTAAACCTACTCTTTTTCAGTTTAAAGTCATTAGCCCTCGTTCTATCACTCCCCACCCTTGTCCAAAGTCCTTCTCCAGATCTCTTGGTGCCCCTTAAGGTACTGGAAGGCTACTGTAAGGGTCACCCCAGAGCTTTTTCTTCTCCAGACTGAACAATCCTAATTCTTGCAGCCTATCAAATATTTCACTGCGGGTTGGAAAGCAGCAGAGTTGCTGGAACACTGACCCCCTCACACTTGCTCAGCACTGTAGTCTTTCAATCAGTTTGGGATTTAATCACAGAGCTGAATCAAAAGGGTAAATATTTATTTCTAGGAAAGCTCATGAGCATGAGCCCAGACTGCTCCCAGCTTTGTGTGGGGAAGGAAAAGAGATGGGAAGAAGTTGAAAGAAGATGAAAGCTTATCTGGGAAAAAAAAATAAAATTAACTGATCTACCATATTTCCACGGGCTTTCCCATAGCAGGAGGGGATGAAAGGTTGCCTTCCTGGAGCACATGGGATGCTAATGCTAAGTGCAGCAGTCACACAGCCTTCCCCAGAGGTTGCCCTTTTGATGCTGGTTGGCTCCAGGAGGAAAATGCTGGTGATTTCTTCTTTCTTCTGCTGCAGCCAGTGTTGGGGTTTGGACTGGGACAACTGGGTAGAGAAACAGGAGTGTTCCTCTCCCCAAAATTGGGAAAAGCCTTTCCGTGGTGGGAGGGGTCACAGAAAACCCAAACCCTTGCAAAAAAAGGAAACAAAAGGTGGAGAAAGGGCTGTGTCCCACTGGGGTTTCTGCTGTGCAGCATCAGTGACTCAGTCCCAGGGAAGCCCCAGCATGTGGCATGGCACCTTCTTGCCAAACACTGAAAATAGTAATTTAATGAAAAACTGATGCTGGCTCTTGTGATCCAAAGGCTTTGCCTCTCTCAAAAGGAAAAGCCAATGGAAGTAGCCCAGCCCCAGTCTGAGCTGGGCGGTTGCAGTGATGCTGCCTGAGGCTTGAATAGAGGGAAAATCAGACTGAGCCCTGTTAACACTGAAACCTAATGAGGGAAAAGACTGTGTGCTGCTGGGTGCCTTGGTCTGGGCACTGCAGCTCCAGGACAATGCCTGGGTTGCTTAGCACATGAACTGCCACAATATCCTTGTCTCCACCTGTCCCTTCGGCAGGAGGCAAATCCCTGTCCTGTCCTCTTGTGGTTCACCCCATCAGCAAAAGAAAATCAACCAAAATACTGAAATAAAGAACTGAAATGCTACAGTCAGGAGGGATTCCTTCCTATTTTTTAGTTCTAAAATGCAGCAACAGAAAACAGAAGGGTAGAGAAATAATAAAGTTCCAAAACTGCCCATGTATGTTTAAAAATGACTAGGGAGAAAAAGAAAATTTCATCTTGGTTCTCAAAATTACCATTTATATAAGTTATATGTATTTGTGTGTATGTGTGTGTGTGTATGTATAAAAGCCTTATATTCAAAAGTTTACTGTTGCTTTTGGCAAGAGATCAGTGCAAAATTTTCAAGTTACAAATTACACAGTGAAGATGATCTCATTCCAACTTGTCACTATATATAAATAGCACTTTAAAAGAAGCACCTTTAGAAAGCCAGTCTTTTGCTGCCATTCTATATAATTCTTTCTTGCAAAATTCAGAGAAATGTTCCAGAATATATAAAATGCTCAAATTACGTCTTGGGGAACAAGACCGGGCTGTCCCTAAGAAAGGAGCTGTGGTATTATGGAATTCTGCTTTTCTCCAGAGGCATTTAACAGCACTAATAGGTAACACTTGCAATAAATAGAATAATGCAACCCCTGGAACTCTTCTGTACCCATAGGGCCCTGTTTTAGCTTTTAACCCCTTCTCCCACTCAGGGACTGTTGTGGAAACAACCACTACCTACATTGCACTTAGTGAGGATTTGGAGAAAAGGTGCTTTTTCACCTAAAGGCTGAGCCAACTGAGAGGAGAAAAACAACACAAAACAAACCTTACCAACCAACCTTTTAATTTTTCTTCCCTTTTAAGCCCCATGTCCTGCACACCAAGTAGCAGATACCAGGACTGAAGAAGATGGCTTTACCATGCAGATATCCAACATATGCATTAGCAGAGCAGGGGCTGGCACTGTGTCCAGCCATGTGGACAAGACAGCCTCTGGGAGATGGTTGTGTCCAAATCAACATACTCCCCAGAAAGGTAAGGAGCTGTGAAATCCAAATCCCATGGAGCAGGGGTAGGAACTTGATGCTGCACTGCCCAGCCTGTTGTGCTACAGGGGGTGTTGTGAAATGCCCAACCAGTCCACTCACACCCATGTGCAGATGGGCCACAGTTGTTTTACTAAATAAACCAGCTGTTGTAGCTGTGGTGTTTTGTCTGGCTGGGGTTTTCTTGGGGTCTTCTTGTTTCTACTCTGGCACGACAGAGATTTAAAGAAACAACATCAAAAGGCCTGAGAGCAGGGGGATGGATGTGCTGAGCTGACCACTGGCCTCCAGACTTGTCAGGTTGGTATTTATTACAGCAGGGAAGCTGACAGCTATGTTAAGATCAAACTCAAAAGTCAAAATGCATCAAAGCTGACCACTTTCAAGCAGCTTCCCAGTAATCCCTGCTCCCTCCCTCTGATAGCACGATGAGAGAGGAAAGATAAATTGGAGGCAACAAAATGTACCAAAAATACGCAAACAAAAAGCACGTGGGTCTATTGAAGGTTGTGACAGAAAATAGTCTCAGAACTGAAGGCTGCTCACCCTTCAGGGTTCTGATACCCTCAGATGTCTGAAAAAGGGTCCACGCATCAAAGGAGAGGTGACTGCCCTGTACAGTCACTCAAAAGTGCTGTTAATCTGACTGTTACAAGGTGTGAAAGCATGTGGAGCTGTGGGCAGCTGCAGAGCCACTAGAGGGAACAGACTGGAATGACAATTATTTTATCCTGTAAAATCTCTAATTAGAAGTCAAAACCTTAAAGACAGCAGTGAGGACTAGGTAAGGTGAAGATCGTTTTATATTCAGTACTAAGTAAATTTGTGCAAAATGATCAAATCAGTAGAAAAAAGTTGAAAACACAGGACCAATTTTTAAAAAATAAACAGACAGACATTTGCAAGACCTCTTAGCACATATTTACACTTACTGTTTTGTTTTCTTTCCTAGAATTAAAGCTGCCATAAGCCTTCAAAGACTTTAGGGCTGTTTCAACACCTGAATTACAAAAAAGCTTAGTCACAAATTACAAAATAAACTTGGTGGTTTAAATAAAGAGAAAAAAATAATCCACATGATTCACTTCAATATCGATTTATATGGGAAAGATCATTCTCTTGACACACTTTCTATGGTTGTGAAATGTACTTAATTTATGCTTTGATAATTTGGATCCTAAAGAGAAGCAGATAACTGGTCTCCTGTTAGACCACAAACCTGCTGGAAGAGACCAAAATGACCAAACTGGAGTAGCAGGTGGCAGTCTCCCAGGATGAGTCCTGCTCCACAGCCAAAGCACCATTTCTGCTCTTTCCCAGCTCTCTCCAGAAGCTCCAGGCTGCTCTCCAGTTATTTCAGCACCTCCACTGCTGAGCCTGAGCACAGCCCAAGCTGAATGAAACCAAGCATTACAGAACTCAGGGCAACACGGGTTCTGCTCAAGCCAGGAGGAGAGCTGGTAGCCTTTTCCTCAAATCTCCATAGTTTAGCACATCCTTAACAGTACAGCTGGACAGCACAATACAAACCAGTTGGGTTTCAATGCTTCTGAAAGCCTTTGAGATGACGTTGGTGGAAACCAGACTCTAGAATCAACTTGGAGTAAGATCTTTTTGAAAAGAAATGTATTTTCTTCATAAATACAGTACAATTACATTTTACAACATCTTTTTACTTCCTAGACATAAAAATGCTAGCTTTTACAAAAGAGGTCCTATACAAATACATGAAAAGAGATTTCCCCCCCCACCATAGCCCCGTGCCCCTGGCACCAAGCAAACCCACCAGCCGTGGTGAGCCTTGGCATAACCTGTGCCAGCCCCAGAGAGGCAGAAGAAGCCCAACTACCCCCAGGGTGTTGCCTGCCCTGACTGCACCAAGTTTCTGTCACCATGGGAAGAGCCCTTTGTCTGGCCCCAACTTTCGGGATTCACCTGCAAGTGTCACAGCTCTCAGGGTGTGAATGTCACATGTCCCACGTGCTGCTGGTCACTGGTGTGGGCTCCTGGAGCAGGAGGCATCCTTGGAAATGGGTCTGGCCTAAATCTCTAAGTTCCCTCACTTGGGCAGCCCCAAATTTGAAGCAAAGCTTCTTTACAGCAAAGCTGCTGCAAACAGCAGCAGCAGAGAACTTCACCCTGTAAGATCTGCTGAGCTCAGCCCCTCATGCAAACTCCTGAGTAACTCACATATACCCTTGAGTTCTCAAACACAAAATCACTGCTTTAGACACTCCCCCCGCCCCCGCCAGGAGCTGCCAGGCAGGAGCTCTTTAGTTAATAACAAGACTGGGCCAGGTGGAAACAAAAGCTTTTGGATCTCAGGCAGTACCCAAGGAACTGCTCAAGGGAAGGACTTGTGAGTTTGGCCATTCTGTAAGCAGTGAAAGGAAAGAGGAAATAGAACTAAACTTCATTTTTTTGTTTTGCTCTACAAAGAATATGTGGCTTTCTTTATAAAAGCTACAATTCTGCTTCTAATACCCGAGTTTAAGAAAAACTCTTAGTCTAAAATTTTGGTTTGCAAAGGGCATTGCAATCATTGTTAAAAATCACTTTCTACTAGAAATAAGCTCTAGAGAAGGCAAAGGAACTAGGTGTGCAGTTTGTCTCCTTAAAGCAGTTTCTGTTTAAAAACAAAATAAAAATCTGTACAGAGACTGAAGACTATAGTACACATCTTCCTCAAAGCAAGCAGCTCGTTTACATTCACATCAGGATGGCTTTGAGGAAGCTCAGGGAAAGAATACATTCCTGATGGCTCCTAGTTTGTCAGCACAAGAAAATGACCTCCAACTTCCACATCAAAAAGTTTGGGGAGTTTTGCTTTTGGAAGAGATTGGAACTACAAAACAGACCAAAGAACCTGACCTAAACAATGTGAAACTGCATCATCTTCTTCCAAAATAATTTCATGGGGTCTTGCCAAGATTCCTGTAATACTGTCAGCAAATGCTTGGCTTACATTTTTGGGGGAGACAGTTGCTGTTCATCATGTGTATTTTACTCATAGAATGCTATTTTTTTATTTGTAAAAATTAATTACAGTGGTACTCTGTTTGAAAACAAGGAGAATGAAACAATTTTTTTTACCTGAATAGCCAATATTGATTGAGGAAAATCAGTTTCCTAAAAGAGTAAAGGATGCAAATTTTCACTAGCCATTTTAGAACTAATAGGAATCAAGTGAGTTGGAACCTTTTATCTAGAGCCCTACAGTTGCAAACTTGCTTTTAAACTGCTGAGAAGTATTTGTAAAGGTAGAATATAATTTTCCTGGCTTTAAAAAAACAGAAAAGCATTCAAATATCTCTCCTCCTCTCTTGCACAGACACTCCATGGCATTTGATCTCCCTTGTTGTTCATTTTAAGCTAAAACCACAAAATATAGATATTTATGCTGAAATGGTAAAAAGATGGGACACCTTGAGTTAATAAGAAAAGCTGCATTTCCAACAACTGTGGAGAGGAAAAGAAATCACTTCAAATCATTAAGGGTGGGCATTACTTCATATAATGGGATAGGATTAAGCCAAAAGAAATAAATGTAAGGCATTCTCAGGGATGAGAGCGAAGAGATTGTGGACATTTGGCCTACAAAAGAATGAAGAATTGATTCAGAGGGACTAAAGGTCTGGAACTGCCCAGAGAGATGTTATCACATGTGGCACAGACAGTCAAAGCCCTAAAGTGCAGCTCTGAAGTGGTGATGGAAAAGGGTTTGTGCCCTGGAAGAGCAGTGACTGCTAAAGCCAGGCCACACAGACTTAGTGCACCTCTTACCTTACACACTTTGCCATCTCTGCCTTCTGTGGGATGAGAAATACGGCCTGAAGAACACTAAAAAGCAGCAAATCTGCTAGAAATTATGAGGTATTTTCCTTGGGTTTTAAGTGATTACCATTAGAAGAAAAACTCGTGGTTGATCTTTTGGCACCACCAAGTCACCTGTGCAACAGACAGAAGGCACCTCCTTTCCTCTCCCAACCCTTTATTGTGAAACTCATGTGATTATCTGTTAATCTGCTAAGGCCATTTAATTGAACACCACAGCAGTAGAGTCAACTAAGTAAAAATTAATGATGTTCACTAACTGTTTTGATTATTAATTGCTCAGGTGAAATGATCAGAAATGAAAATTTGGCTACTCTATAGCTGCACAGAAAGCTGAAACTAGCCAGGTTCCTAATGTTTGACCACTGTCTAATTAAATATTTTAACATTCAAGTACAAAAAGAGTAGTTTTTAACAGAAATTAGTATTGAAGTGAAATGAAAATAAAAAGACAGTAACAAAAAAATACTCATGTATTTCTATTGGTCTAAATATCTCCTTATAGTATCTGTAACCAAAGCACTGCTGGGCTACTTCCCAAAAATCTGAAAGTGAACCTCATGACTTAAAATATGTAACTTTCTTCTGTAATGCTTCTGGAACTTAAAGCCACTCTCTCCAGTTAGACGAACTAAGAGTATTTTGGAAGGAGAGAATCTTCTATCTGAACCTTTCCATGGAGCTTCTCTTTAAAGCTCTACCTCTGAGGCTTTGCTATATGACCAAGAGTCCAGTCTCTCCAAACAGGAGGGACGTACATAGTAGAGGGGTATTTGAAAAACAGAAAAACCTGCTACAGAAAAAATTCTCCACAGATGCAGTAGATTAAGTTACTAATACTGAAAAGCAACAGGGCTTTCCCATTTGCACTATGGTAAACTTGGAGTAGTTCCACTAACGCCAATGGAATTACAATGGCAGAAATCTGATCTAACAGACCAGGACTGTGCCTGTAAACTCTCCTTTTTTAATTTATGTAAAACATGAATGCAATATATTATTTACTATCCACTGTATAAATTACTGAAACAGTATGTAAGTATAAAAGTGTGGCAAATCTTGCAATGAAACTAAAAATGTGAAATGCAACCTTAATCATTGGAGTAATTTTTTTTAATAAAGAAAGAAATCTGGGAAGTAAAAAAATCAAACATCACCACACTGAAAATGGAAATCTTTTCAGCCAATGAATATGAAATATCTATTCTGAGTTCTCAGACTGAGAGGAAAGAGGAAGTGAAAGGGAATTCTCCCTTGCTCACAGTTCAGATTTATAAAAGCTTCTCAGAACACCTGTATTCTAGAACCATTAAGTAATGCTCACAACAAGGTTCCTGGTTTTGATCATTATAAGGCCATAGAGCTCAATTTACTACATTCAAGCTGGAAATGTAACCAACACCTGTGAGAGCAGGTACTTTTGTTTAAGAGACTTGAAAAACACTGATTTTAAATATCAGATGTAGTGCACCTAAGTTCTAGGGTTTTTTCTCCAGATGTTACTGGATCCAGTATTAAAAAATAAAGGGGGAAACTTTAAAAAAAAGTATTATGGGTTCTTTATAATTTAGAACAAATTATAAATTAACCTGTCCATACTTTTGAGACATAATATACAAGAGAAACAGCTAAGTGTTCTTTTATTACTCCGGTACTACTTTTTTTTCCCAATAAAAGTGTCTTAAAATTTCTTGCTACTGTTATCCAGCTGAGATCCTGGTACAGCCTTTCAGATGAGGTATTCTACCATCTCTCCATCTGGGAGGTCCTGCCCCATGGTCTGAACAGGGGCTTTCCTTTCAAGAGTGCTGGAGTGAAAGAGTGTCCCATCTACATGATGAGGAAAAACAAGAGAGAGACAAGTAAAGTTGTAATTTCAATGTTAGAAATATGACATTAATATTTTAAAAGTCATCTTCTATCATTTGCCAAAGATGGCTAATAACTTCTTTCATTTTTTAAATTTCAATTCTATATGTTGCCAGACAAAGATATTTTATCAAATTCCCTTTGAGTACCTCCAACTGATACACAAAATCCACATAAAATTGGAGTGACTGCATGTAACCCAATGTAGTCAGCATGGACTTTCACCACCAAACCTGTTCCCCTGTCTCCCTCAATACCCATTAAATAGCATAGCATGGACAGGATATGCAGCAGCCCAGCCAAATCACTCTTCCATAAAGAACAACATCATTGTAATGTGTCTGTAAGTAGAAGAGGCAAGGTTGTGTAATCTGCATTGATTTGGCAGAGTGGGCTGGAAAACGAGCAGCTCTTGCCAGCTTGGAGCTCTGTGGGAAGCAAATTCAGCTTCTGTGACAGCCACTGTCAACTGGATCTGCCTGTGCCAAGGCTGAAGCTGGTCCTGCAACCAGGACAGTGAACGAGACAATTTTAACATGATAGTTCCCTTTCCTTCTTCTTTCTCCCCTTTTCCAGGTCCACTTTGCTTTGAATACCCACTCAATGCAATGGCCAGTTTCACCAGCCCATTTTCAAATGCTGTTAAACCCCACAACATGCTGCTCACATTTACTTCAGAGTCAACACTGACTCAGAGACTGTCCTGGTCCTCTTCCAGCTCTCAAATCTTGCTGTACCTCTCTAACGAGCAAGTCCACACTTACGCTACCACTCAAAGTTCTTCTTCAAAGCAACTGAGACCTCTCTGAACACTGTCATGCTTGTCTCTGAAACACACCTGTCCTCACAAAAACTAACTCCAGTTTGCCTGGATGGAAAAGGGGATGTCAGGGCCTACCTCTCACAGAGTGTGAGTGAGTGACTGGCAGGGGCCCCTCTGGGACAGCAGTTGAGCCCTGTTACCTGTTTTCTCTGCACTGTAGGTCAGGCTGGTGCTGGGGAGTCGTCCTGGGTTGGGAGCTGTAGGGGAAGGTGCAGCTTTGCTCTGTTCACTCCCCCGGTCTGTCTGGGTGCTGCAGTCTCTGCTGCCTGTTTTAGAGTGGGCTGACAGCAATGGTGTGGAAGGAAGAACAGGAGAGGGGGTAGAGGGAATGGATTCAGAGCGATATTCTGTTCCCAGCAGAACACCTGCATGGGAAAAGAGAAGAAAACATCACAATCACAGAAAAATAACTGGCATCAGTTCCTGCCCCCCTCCGCAGTGTTTGCTCTAGGATCTGGAAAGTGCTCCATGCTTCAAGAGACAGCATTGATTTACCTTTCCATAGCACCTTTCACCACTGGATGCTGAGTACCTGAGGAATAGCAGTGTCCTCGTGTTGCTGCTTGCAGGTGGGCACTAACATTTCCCTGGCCCTAGGCAGTGGCCCATCTATGCAGGGTAAATCTGCACACTCCAAAATCACCTGCAAGAGGCTCTCATTCATATTTTAGGGTCTTTTACTCTCAGAGAGAGGGCCTTTGGGCTTAACTTCCTTGAAAATAAAAAATCATCTAGGATTTGTTTTGTTACAACTCCATTTCTTAGAATAATGCTGTTGAGCCATTCCAGACAGGAGACATGTTAGTGCAGGCACAACACTATGGGACAGAAATCCTGATTAGTATCTCTGCTCCTATTCAAGGAGACTTTACACCTCCAGCCAGCTGTAACACCCAACTGAAAGCAAGTACTTGGGAACTCTGAAAAATATATCCCAAACATCCCTAATGTCAGGTACCAAATTGGGAATAAAGGTTACATATTTTAATGAGAGAGCCTGGACACCAGAAGTCACTATTTCCCAAAAGAGAGTAAAACAAGCAGCTATTCCAAGCAGCTGTCCCATCTTGCTTCTAGTCAGTTTTACTGCAGGCCAGGCCAGCTGGTCTGTCTATCTAACACACCTTCCTCTGCTGCTCCTGCCTCCCCTCTAAACAGTGCCTTGTATATATGAATTGCCACTGGTATTTAAAAATTACCCAGGCTGCCTTTCCAGCTCTTGTCCTCCCTCTTCTCCTCCAAGATGGGAGTGCTGCTCAGCGTTGAGGAGTGGGACAACAAGCCCGAGCCAGCATTGGAGATGGACATGAGTGACTTGGCGGGTCTCATGGAGCTGAGCTGGTCCGTCTTGCCAGGCTCCTTCCGGGAGCGCTGCTGCAGGACTTTGATCATGGCATCCTTCTCAATTATCTGAGCATGTAGAGTCTTAATCCTTTTTGGGAAGTAAAAAGAAAAAATTAGGTATCTCCTGTGTCCTTGGACTGAGGCCTCAGTGTCCCCATGGCTGTGACTAGGACTCCCTTAGGCGCCTGGAGTGCCAGAGAGAGGATACCAGTGAGACTGTCCTGGACACTGGCTGCTCACTGGCCCACAGAGCAGATCATGCCTGAAAGAATGCACTGAGACACCCACCCATCTTTGGTGGACAAAGTGAGAGTGGCTAGGACATGAGAACAACAGAAAGAAGAGGACTGACACACGTTGGAGAGACTGCACTGGATTTAAACCCATGGAAAACAGCTCTGTGCCTGGGATCTGATGAATTTGCCCTGAAGAGAGAAGAGGAACAAGCTAGATGCAAAAAATCTAAGACAAATTTTTTGCATTAGTCTTCAGTATCAAGACTGGTTTTGGATTGCTATATAGATACTTTATTGGCCAGATGAGTTGCTGTCAGCCTACATCGTTGCTGTTGGTGAAAATACAAGAATTTTTGGTTCTGAAGCGTCTACACAGATAATTAATTTAAAATCCCTGTCCTAAA
The DNA here is from genome assembly GCA_013400695.1 of Neodrepanis coruscans. Classification (NCBI taxonomy): domain Eukaryota; kingdom Metazoa; phylum Chordata; class Aves; order Passeriformes; family Philepittidae; genus Neodrepanis; species Neodrepanis coruscans. The sequence continues at coordinate 12,124 of VYZS01075967.1, read as the reverse complement.
GAAGCCAGGTAGGACCAAACTGCACTTTACCTTCCCTCCATGTCGAGACATCTCCTATTGGCAAGCAGGATCTCCTCCTCCTCCTTCTGGATACGAGCTTCCAGTGAAGTGTCATAGCTGGGGTTGGGCGAGTGGCTGATCACTGTTGTGTCCCTAAGAACAAGAAGTACAGCAGATGAAGGACCTGATAAGTTTGCTGCATTCCTATTACCAGCACAAAAATATTGCTCAACTGTAACAAACAAAAACATCCACTTTTTTGAATTTAAACTGGCTCCATGTCTTCCAAAAATCCAGCTCCCAACTTCAGTAGTGTCCTAACAAAGAAGGATTACAAAAACATACAAGTTATGACAGCAATCTCCTGTCCATCTCAGGCCAGTCTACAATCTAAACTGATTCACAGTACTACTGTAAACTGATAGATGAGGCAAATCCAAGGACATGGGGAAAGACAAGGATACATAACACCAGGCATTTTTCTGCAATTGAAACAGCACAAACTTCACTGCAGATATAAAGCCTTTTCCCTTCCCCTTCCAACAGTATCATACATGGAATGTGAGTATCAAAGGGAATGAGGCAGTTTCTTAAGCATTCCTGAGCAGCTTGGTCCAAAAAATTTGGAATGGGCTGAAAACAGTCAGACTCAATCTGTGCAGTGCCTGATGCTAACACTGTGATAGTCGTTCAGTCCACTAACCAAAAGATAATGAGTATTTCATTCAATTTGTGAATGTGAAGGGCACGAGAAAGTGGTTTCCCAAATAAACCCAACCTGACCCAGAGTCCTGCCTGTTCTATAATGCATCCTTCCTGCAACCTCAGCTTCCTATGGGATGCTAGTTTACACTATGAAAGAAAAGGGAAAGAAATCTGTACATAGCGTAGATGAGGTTGCCGCCAAAATTAGTGGAAACCCTCCCAGCAGCTGAATGGAAATGGAAAAGCAGAGGATTGCTCTTTCCTGACTGGACAGCATTTTTGTTCATTTAACAAAACCTGACCAGGTAACACATTCCCTCTCGTTCCATGATGAACAATGGACCAGGCCCCTACTTATCAGCCCATGCTGAAAATATAACGTGGCCTCTAAGGACAAGCAGCAGCAAGAGCCTTTAGGGAATCTCTGGGAGTGCACAAGAAGCATCAATACCCTAAAATAACAGCTCCTTCTGAAACAAGGTAAGTCTTTAAACACTAACACAGCAGGTCTGCAACTTTATCCCTGTTATTTCAGTATGTTCTTACAAGCTGGGAAGCCAGTTGTGATAACATCCCTATCTGGACCTGGCTCATTAAACAATCGACAATAAAACCTGCCATTGAGAACCATAATTTCATTGCTCACTGGTTTATAGGTAAGCAATACCTCCCTCATGCTAAGGAGTTGCACTCCAATAACAACTCTTGCTTACCAACTAGCAGAAGCACTCAGGCCTATTTACAGCCATAGTAAGTGTTTCTGCACAGTTGTCTTGGAATGTGAGCTTACCAGGTTTCAGACACCCTTCCCACCCCCACAAGCAGTGCTCTCCATACACAGCAGAATGTTTTGAGCAGAATTTCCTAGTAGATGTTTCTGGTTAGTAACCATGTTGAGGACAATACCACAAAGTAATTTGCAAAAACATTCTGGAGAACAAGGAAGCCATTCAGGGTAAGTGATGTGAATCACAAGCTCTCCCCATCTGACATGATTTCAGAAAGGCCTGATTCCTGTTTTAAAAATAAAAAAACAAACCCCTTCTCATACACCTATTTTTGAATCAACAGCTTCTAGGAGTGGTTCAGAACAATTCTAGTCTCGAAAATGGCTCCTGCATGTGGAAAAATCTTCCCCTGGAAAAATGTTTCCAGTTGTTGGCAATTGCACAGCACCCCAGAAGAGCAGCCAAGCTCCACTTGCACGAAGAAGTCTGAGGAGCTGTTAAGACCATAAGGTGAGTGATCACTGGAGGATGATCTGACACCACTCCTTGGTGGGAAACGTGACATTCAACTGGAAAAAGAAAACAATCCCTGTACTATGAAAAGTCTCATTTACCTCTGAGCAGCCACAGTTGCAGCTGCATCCAAAGCAAACTGTCTCATCACACTTTCCTCCAGGTATTTCTGTTCCCACTTGGTCATGTCAGCTTCCAAAGCAAGAATCCTTTCTTCCTTCTCACGCAGGAGTTCCATGAGGGCTGTGGCATTGTACTCAGAGACATTGGCAGCCTGAGATGTCCCCTGACGCTGATTTCCAAACACAAAAAAAAACCAAAACCAAAAACAGAAGTCTCAGGATGCATCTGTAAGAAGCAGGGTTGGTTGGCTTGCTTTTTGTCTGAGAGAGGCTGCTCCAGAGCAGCATTGGTTTGACACAAGAATCCCCAGGGTGGCCTATGCCACACTGGGCAGACTAACAAGCAAATACTTGAAATGGAAAATACTCCTAAGGCCTTTTTCCATCTGCAAAGCCCAAAATATGCATCCCAGAGCTGGATCATGCTATTCAGGTGTGATGTGTACAGCCTATCCATGATGCCTGAAGAAACATCAACTAACTTCCAACAGTGCTCAGCAAAACAATAATGAGTATAAAGGAGCTATCACCCCTTCAAAAAAATACATCAAAACATTTTTAAAAGATTTAGTTATTAAATTAATATGATCAGTGTATACCTGAGGATTAAAATAATTCAGTCCTAAAACAATATTTGCAAGACAAGCAACGTTCCCTTTCAAAATAAGAAAGAGTGGAGATTTGCTGAGCTAATATTTCAATGGATAATCTAGGATTAGCAGGATATTTGACTTAAAAAAAAAATTAAAAATAGTTTAAAAGAAAAGAAATTGGGTGGACAAGCTATTTTATGCTCAGCTCAGAATTTTTAACCATGACAAGAAAGCAATTTTTTGTGTTTAGTCAGGCTCAATGTAAAAAGCTGTGGGGTTTAGCATACCTAATCTTCCAATGGTAACACAGAAAAGTTTATCAAATTACTGTAGCTCCTACTAAAACCAATACAAAAAACCAAGTAAGATTCAAATATCCATTCCTATGCAGAGGTGGAAGTTGGGGGATAAAAGTAACCTGAAACTAAATGTGATTTAGAACACTGACCTGCATCTTATTCCCAGTAACATTTATCACATCTGACAGTTCACTTGTGTTTGACATGGGTTGAAGTAAAACTGAAACTCCACATCCAATTCATAATACCCTGCACAATCTACTTCTCATTCATTCTGTTCACTGAGAAAGACTCACATTACACTCACAAGAATATAGCCTATGTTTCCATCAACTGCATCACAGATTTGGTTTTGCCGATTCAGTCATGTGTGCTTTTTTTATATGCAAAAGCTTTTTGAAGGGCCTCTTTTCAGAGCAGTTGTTAATGTATTTTATATAAAATCCCAAACTGTGAACAAGATACTAAAAATCATTTCATTGCAAATATAACCAGGTTACTTAAAGATAAAACAGCATCTAGCTATATGGCTCTGTCTGCAGGCTGGCATGGTATGGATCCCCTATTGCTGCTTACCTAAATTTCCTGGTTGGAATAGAATAAAATCAGGTAAAAGAAATATAATAGTCAGCAAATCCAGGACTCTAGCTAGCAAAAGAAACATCTGTTAATAATACAAGATTAAAAAAAACCCCACTGCTCTTCTTTTCTGTGTGGTGTAGGGTGTAGTGTGCAATCCTACAAGAAACCCAGTGTAGACCAGGGGAACAGAGGTACCTGCTGCATCCGGAGAGACTCCAGCTCTCTCTCCAGCCGGGTCCTCAGCCTGTGTTCCAGCTGTTCCCGCTTCTCACACGCTGCCTGCAGCTGAACCAAGGCCTGCTGCATTTTCTCCACCTTCTCAACATAGACTTGCTTCTTTTTGAGCTGAAACAAAGGAAGAAAATGCAACATAAATTAAATAATGAGAATGAGTGAGTGAACTTCTGGCTTTGCACACCAGCCAGGAGAATGTCCAGGTGACCTCCAGCACCTGAAGGAAGCTGTCAGAGAGGCTCAGCCTCCTGCTTGGGACTCAACACTCACGGTATTACAGGTCTGTCCCATCTCTGCTTTCCTGTGGAATATATTTGTCCTTTCTGCCCTAGGAGACCCCATGGTAATGATGGGGAAACTGATGAAAATACTTGTTGCAAATGTCTGAGAGCAGCAATAGAATAGAAAGGGCACCTGAGTACATAAAATGGTATGAGTGACTTCACACGCTTCCATGGTAACTGCAGCAAAGACAGCGTTTAGAGCTGGTCCACAAGTTGGAAACACTTTCAGTGCAATATTGAAAATTGCTGCCAGTGTTTTTACAAGATTAAGCATAAACTGAATCAAAACTTGTAAGATCCTATTCCAGTCCCATAATAATAAAATAATAGGATCAAAGCAGACCGTAGCCATAGCCTGTGCTATGCCACAGGCGAGGTTTATTCCAGCAGCCTCGAATAATCTTGCTCCAGAGCGACCTGAGAGATCCTGTTCTGTTCTTGCCCCTACCCTTTCATCCTCTTCCACCGTTCATCCTGCAAACCAAGCTGCTATCCTGTCCTGCAATAAGCAACAAAAACTACCACACTAAACTCCTAGTAACTGTCTTAGCAAGGTCAATACACAGTTCAGGCAGAATAAAACCAAACTAAAACATTAATCACACGAAAAAAAACACACCAGGACCCAGTTCTATTCTAATATAGGGAATACTGCACACCTATGTGCATTATTTTCTGTTAAGGATAGAACAAACAATTGCAATTAGCTGGTCTTCTGGAGCACTGCTTTTGTAGCTCTGATTGTCATAAACCCTGAAATACAAAAAAAGCAGGAAAAAGGCAACTTTTCCCAACAGTCAGAGCCAAAGTCTAGAGAGGCATCACAATGCAAAACACAGACTCCCTTATGTGAGTTCAAAGAGCTGCTCTACAGCTTCATGGAAGAAAAGTCCGCTGAGGGATATGAAAGACAAAAGACACCACTTTTGGCTCAGGAAATCCTTTTTGGAAGCGGAAAGTATTCTGGGAAAGTATCACTGCTTGTTGGCCCCATTCTGATAATGTTCCCTAGGAGTCTGCTCTATTTTTCAGCAGACACAGGATACTTTGATCTGAACAACATGAGCTGTTCCTACATTACATTTTTGTTTCAAAAAGGTCTTATCATGCATTTCTTCAAAAATTTTCCCTTTTCTTACTCCTGTTCCTTGAAGCAATGCAGAGATTGCAAAGTGAATAGCAGAGAGAGAAAAATCTCCAAACACTATTAATCCCAGACATGGTATCCTTTTCTTCTCTTCATAAAGTCAGCATGCATCTAATCTCACAGCGTGAATGTCGCTGCCTTGAAGGATTTTCCTCTAATAAGTATTTTACAATAAAAGTTACAATAAACAGTGAGCAATCTGGCCAAAGGACTTCCCACCAGTGCATGTACAGCAGAAAGGTATTTTTATTCTTTGATTCCTCAAGATTTCGTGCTTGTTTGGAATGGGAGGAACATGGAACATTTTAATACAACTCATTATTCCACTGTTGCTCTGCAAAAAATCAATTGAAATGTTATATTTAATAGATCTTTTTATTCCAGATCATAGTGCTTAATAACACCAATTTAAGCTTTCTCAGCCTCCACTGAAGTGTAGATTAATGNATACAACTCATTATTCCACTGTTGCTCTGCAAAAAATCAATTGAAATGTTATATTTAATAGATCTTTTTATTCCAGATCATAGTGCTTAATAACACCAATTTAAGCTTTCTCAGCCTCCACTGAAGTGTAGATTAATGCATTGTTTTTAATTCTACACTTAGATGGTGGCCAAAACAGATAAACTATGGGGTCAGCAGCAGAACCTAGAAGCAGAGAGCACCCAGCATCTTGGGTCTTGACCTGGACAACAGTAAGGAACAACCTGATAAATCACTTAGCAGTGAAATACCATGCATCAAGGTGAATAATAATACCTTGAAAATCAGCTCTCATCTGCCTGTCTTCTGAATAAAAAAAGTTAAGGCTGAGCTGATGCACATTTGGTCTTTTTATTACCTACTACAAAGCATTTAAATTTATGGAAAGTTTTTTAACATTAAGGTAAAACCCTCCCTGCAAACGTAGCCACCACCATCATTTTACAGGTTTAATAATTTACAAACCTGAATATGGGTATGTGTGGATTAACACTGTGGCCTCCATTCAAAGAATACCAAGAGCCCAGCCAAAAAAGAGAACTAGGACACAGAAATTCCACTGAAACGTTCACTTTGAAAGTGCTCCCATCAGCCACACCTGCAGGTGAAAAGTTGCAACACAAGCTGTTGCCCAACTTGCCAGCACTGCCTGCACATGCTCAGCTCGGGCACCCAACATAAAGCATAGCTAACACAGTGGCTTTGCAGAAAGACATTTTCTCCACCTTCATCAGATACATCTCATCTTCCAGCATCAGGAATGTAGAAGATTTGAGGCCTGTGTGCATATCTTTTTAACAACTTAAAACCAGAATTAATTCAGGAATTCCTCAAGTAATTTTCATTTTTTGGAACTCAGATGTTCAATGAGCTTTAAAGGCATGGATATGATCCAACTTTCTTAATGCCTTTTGTCAGAATTATCCTTTATCTATAAGATTGTTTCATTCCATGCACTTGCTACACTCAGCCAACTCACTGCATATTTTAGCACTTTCATTCATTTCCAGCTCTACCACTCTGCAAGTGCTTGTGAGAACAATCTACCTTTCTGTGGACCAGGATTCTCCAGGAGCGGTTAGAAGTGAAATCTAATTTTTATAATTTTTATTTTTTAATCTTTCTGGCTTGATCTGTCTTGTCAAAGTGAAGAGGACCACGAATGGTTCTTCCAAGCACAGAGGGATTTCATTACCATAAATTTAGAGTATGATCTTGTTTTCCTAAGACTAGAATTGGAAACAACTTCCTGAGTATTGCCAGGTTGCTGAAGACATAAGTAAGATGGGAGGAAAGAAAAAAGGCAACATGCTGAGGCTTGTTCTTGGTCATTTGCTGTGGATTCCCCACCCTCCCTTTTCCAGCACAGAACCAAAACAGGCTGGCTCAGTGCCCAGGGCCACAGCAATATCTACCACAGCAGAGATGGCAGCAAAGGACACTGGAATTCTGTCCACAACATCAGGCCTTGCAGAGAACACGTGCTCTAGATAACAC
>VYZS01075959.1:0-11859 GCA_013400695.1 Neodrepanis coruscans | reverse complement strand
TTGTGGTAAAACCACCACACGGGCCCAGCCAAACAGAACAAAATTTAGTTAAAGCTATGCACAATATCTTTCTCTTCCAAGTATATTCTAGCATAAAGAAATACATAATTTTTAACTGAAATTCCTCACAGTACACTGTCAAGACATAGCTAGCAGTATTATCTTTCTTAATGAGATGGCTTCCTTAGAAGACTTTGATATAAAAAGGATTAGAAACACAAAATGCCTTTATATCAGTCTATGAATGACAAGTAATGACAGCTAAAGAATCTGTCATCATAATCATGATAACTTCCTGTGGAAAACATTCCTATAACTTTAATTGATTTGTAGTATTCAGTTAAAAGAGATGTAAGTTCTTAGGAGCAAACTGAATATGTTTTATTACCCTGAGTTTTAAAGGATCTACAGTTTGCTCTGAAGATATCTTACAAATCCATGAAAGAGTTTATAAGCAGAATCTTTATTACAGTTTATATATTTTCAAAGATTTAGGTGTACTGTAACTACTTTATTTACCAAGTCTTCAACTAGAGGGGCAAACATAATAATAGCAATTAAAATGGAAAACAGCAGGAACACTGAGCACAGCAGTCTGGTTACAATGGAATTCCTGCTGGTAGGACAACAGGAACACATCAAACAAGAAGCAGTACTGAAGAGAGATGGAGCCAGCAAAAATAATGAGCTTTTAAATTATAAACAGAAATAGACAACCTTCTCTTTAAACAATGTAAAAAAGGTGAATATAAAATTCAGTTACACGAAATAGGCAGAAAGCCACTATGAATAGAAACACCGTACACAAGTTATTATAGAATGAGGGTTGTTTGCTGCATGGTTGTCAGTGAAAATGTATTGCTCTTATATTCCTTTCAAAATTAAAATGCTGCATCTGGGGACAGCTGTTGACTGATAAGGAAGGACTGCCAGGATTTCAGTGACATTATTTCCTTGCAACAGCATGTAGAAATTAATTTAGTTAAAGGGAAGACATGAAAATAAAACTGAAATAGAATAGAATTAAAGATGCTTTTTCCCCCCAAACTCAGAGTTGCTTATTATCGTTATCATTATTATTATTACTATTGTAATTTTTGTTATTATTATTATTTAGTTTTTATTTCCCTTCAGTTTCTGGTGCTGAAATATGTTTCTTTCAGATGATTTTTTCCTGTCTGCAAATCCAAATAACTGAGATTTAATGACAGTTGTGAGCACTAGGAAGAGAATTCTATACATGTTTTGATTGAACATTTTACATTGTGTATCCTATTTTTAACGGCTTTATATTAGTTGAGTGAATATCAGCCAATACAAGATTTGCCTGGAAATGGACCAATAGCCACACCTTTGCTGTCATTTCTGCACAATGCCTAGGGATTTAATGGAATAGAGTCTCTGCTTTATATAAAAATGCTCATTTTAAGACAAAATGAGATCAGGCTTTTTTTTTTTTCATGATAGCTTGATGGTCCTTGTACATCCATATTTAGGGGTATTTTTCCTAGGGAAAAAAAATGCTTTTCCTTTTGTGTTTATCTAACTGAAACTCAGTATCCTGTTTGGAAATAATCTTATTAAATGCTTCCTAACATTCTGTGGGAATAAGGGTTCATTCCCATCACTCCCAATGGAAATCTTAATTATAGGTTACCATGAAAAGTGAGTTATTAAGATACTCATCATTTTACAATTCTATAACTTTCTGATTTTACTTATACTACAAAAAGTGGTTCTTCCAGATGCAGCAAATGTCTGAAAATATATCCACAGATGAACAGCTTAATATTTAACAGAGGAGATAGTACACTTTTCTCCGGCTCAGAAATGGAGCTTGAAAATATAGCTGCTGTGTGATGCTTAGATCTCCTGATTTTGATGAAGTTTTATTATTATGACAGTGTCCTACTCAAACACCAGTGACTAGACTCATATGACACAGCATTAATAATTTACCTTTTATTTACAAAGCTCATTCCCTTTCACAAGTCAAGATGCTGTAAAATAACTACCCAAGATGTTCAGTCTATTTTAAATGAGGTCACAATAACTTTTGATAACATGACATAGAGGGCCTTTACAAAGCTTTCAAATGGCAAAGAAATTTTAAAAGCATTAAGTTTGCAAAAGGTAGCACTCACTACAAATGTACCAGATAACCTTAACTCTCCCCTTTCTGTATGTGAGTGTTGTCTTTCTCAGTACATAACTACCTATTCTTCTTACTAAAACAAAAGCCTCTTGCTTTCTCTCTCAGTGCCAGAGTGTATTGTGCTCAGGGAACACAAGCTGTTCGATACTCCATTTGACCCACATAGTTTATTTACTGCACACTGTCAAAGCCCTTCTCCAGGCACTTAAGTGCAATTCAATGTTCCTGGCCTTGTTCAGTGTCTAACAGGTACTGGGACAGTCTGATCATGAGCTTGCTCAAGTCAGTGAGGATTTTTCTACACATTTCTGTGCACTTGTACTTGACCTAAAGGAGGTGGATGTCCCATGGAAAAGCAGAATACGGTCCCTTAAACAGGGGCAGTAGCATGACACAAAGCAATGGAGCACAGATGAGCACGAAGTCCTTCCGTAGCCAAATGTATTGTTCTTGTAGCATAGATTTCCAGTGCAAAATAAAGGCTCCTCCCTGCCCAACAGAAAATGAAAAGACTTAAAAAATTAAATAGTTTTTCAGTTATTTGCTTTGAAAAGAAAAATGTACTGATCTGAGCAAAATACATCTTTGTGAAATAACTCCAAGCCTATATGCACTGTCATGAGAGGTATGTAAAGAAAAGGATCTCAAAAACTTTGTATTTTTATGCATCTACCTTCATATGCACATATGAAGTCTGAACACAAAGAATCAAAAAAACAGTTTATATGTGCATTATGATGCAGAGAAAGCAAAAAATTATTTTTGTGAAACTGAAAAACAAATCCCTGAGGCACTCTCAATCCAAATCTCAGCTTTCTCATCTACTACAAAAACATCAGATTTCTTCCCTCTTTTGAAAATTAAGGTCTTTTCAACAAAACGTCCTTTCTCCTCTCGTCTTCTACTAACTATTTCTCTCCTTGGGGATGGAAGCATACCAGCTTTTCTTGTTACAGTTTTCAGAGAAAACCATCTCTCTGGCAGCAAGCAAGCAAGTAAGTGACTCATAAAAAAGTGAAGAAAAAGAATCTATAAAACTCTGTGAGATCAATTTGGACAATTCAAGATAATTCAGAGCTGCCCATCTAAAAGAACAATCCTTGGTTCTTTTTTGCCAGGTTCTTCTTTATTTCTTTCTCCTGAAATTTGTGTAGATGCATGGTATAAGACCACTAGAAAATTAATGCAGATGAAAATAAAATTAAAAAAATAAATAAAATCTGTTTTCATTTGAAGGCGTGGTCTGACATAACATTACTGACTTTTTTTCGATTTCTTTTTTTAGTTCTGAAATCCTGATCACACTAAAGAATCTTCTTTGAGGGATACTTGGTCCTTCAAAATGCTTGTGAGGAGTAGCTGACCTGACTTTCATCTCATGATGAGGACCTCAGCAATATTCATCCCAGGAAAATTTCCACTATTACAGCCAGGAATTTATAGAAGTCAAGAATGAAGAAAATTTGAATAGCTGTGCCAGCAATTAGCTGTGCAAACAGTGAAATCCACAGTAAAACAAATTGGGAAGTCTCATTAAAATTCATATAAACGGTGGTAACAAAGCATTTTTAAAAAAGAAATTTATTTGATATTTGATAATTTGAGATAAATGTCCCAAAGAATTCAGTTTTGCAACTGACAGACAAGATTTTAAGATAATGCATAAATCACACAAAATCAGTGATGGTTTTGGCTTTGACTGCAACAAAACAAGGCTTTCATCTGTGTTTTTCCAGAGCAGACAGAGAGTCAAGTTTTCGCTAAAGTCAATCTGTTACGTAACACGAAGACTCTAAGAGAGCATCTTTGGTGCTTATTAAATACCCTGCAGATCTATTCTTTTGGAAATCTTACAAGTAACAATAGATCAAAATACAGGTCCATGAACCAGTGCAAATATTAGTTGTCTTTAATATATTCACCGAGCTAGCTTCAAACAGTGTCCTTGAGGAAAACTGCAAAACCAGATGGGTTTGTGCTGCTTTCTTGGGCTGGCACTGTACTTCTGTTCTCAAAGCTAATGTCTCACAGCCTTCCTCTAAACAAAAAAGTATCTGACTCAGAAAAATGTTCATTTCTCTGTAGAGGAAGAAGCAACCAGGATTGCTTTCCAGCGCACATCTGCGCCTCTCCTGAGAACCCAGGGAATGACTCGTGACTGCAGGAACGAGTGATTCCTTAACCGACTGTGCCACCATGAGGCCAGAGAACCCAAATGCACTAAAATCACACAAATATCTTCAGTATCAAATGTTTTTAAATTAAGAGCCTTTATAAGCATATATCTTACATATGTTTTGGAAATGTAAGAATTCATAAAATCAACAGGAGAGAAGCACTATTTTTATTCCAAATTAATTGCAAATGGTTTGCCAAAACACTGGAATTTTGGCTGACTTTTTTTTTCTTTTGTATTTACCACTATGCATAAGTGTTTCAGAAATTACAAAAATAATGGTATTGAGCAGCACCAGTCAACTTTCCAGAACAGAGACTGAACTCAAATGTAATCTTAACGTAATATGAAGATATAGCTGAAACATCTCCCTCCTTGACTGAAGGCTCTAAATCTTACCAGTGGTTTCCAGCCTGGAAGAGCTGTGAATCCTTTTTAAAGAGTTCAAAAAATACGGCTAAGAATAATGGGCATATATACAGTAAACTACTTATAAGAGATTTATTTATATTGTAGTCTCACACCTCTAATGCAAATTATGTAGGTTTCCACTAATGAAAGGAATTGAATGCCATTTCCCTGAGCTGTTATAAAGAGAGTGAGACCTCAAGCTGCTATTCCTTCCCGAATAAGAAAACTGGAGGAGACTGTAAGACAAGTGTGTGAATCCTAGCCTAACTGATACCTCCAGGAAGACAATTCTATGCACTGCTTCTCTGCAAATTCCTGACTGACTGGGTTAGCTGATCCCTTGCTCCGGGGCATCAGTTAGTATGAATCCTATCATAGATATCTGATCCTTACTCTGCATTGTAGAAGTAACATTGGCATCTAGGATGCAATGGCAAAAACTTTGAGTCATTTCTCAATAGAAACCTTGTTGGATTTGCCTGTTTTTATTTCCCAAACAGCCACAGAACTGGCAAAAGAGAAAGATACAAAACCAACTAATTAACTTTTAATTTTCTTGTTTTTAATATTCCTCAGTCATAAAGTAACAAAGAAAATAATCTTTATTTTTAACAGAGCTGTAAAGTATCCACTAAATTTAATAAGCTAAAGTACATCCCAATTTGAAGGTTGTACCAGGAAACAAAGAAGTTTTCTAACAGAGAAATGTAGCATTTTAAATTATGTTGCTAATTTTATTATTTGTATTTTCATGCAATGCTTTGTAACTAACATGTAGCATACTCACACACATACTCATATATAAGGTCTTGTCGTGGTTTTACCACTAAAATAGCGATTCTGACAAGAGATGTCCAAGAGAAGCCACACACACCCCCAAAAAGAAAAACACACAAATATCACAGTTTATTTCACACACACAGAAAACCGACAATAAAGTGCAAAAACAAAAAACACAGACAAATTAAGCTTTCCCAGGGCCCGTGTTGGGGTGAGAACGCCCTGGAATAGTGCTGGTCTCTCTCCTGGGCTCCCGAAGAGACGCCAGGATAATTAGAGAAGACCCACAGCCGACCTGAGGACCTACAGCAGCACGAACCTCCACTCGGCTTTCTGAAGAAAAACACTTAGACAGAAACTGCAAGCCCCCCTCCCCCTCCCTTCAGCCCCGGGAGGGGATTTCAGTGCTGATGGAAGAGATGTGGTCTTTAAACCCGGGCTATAGCCGGAGACAATTGCCAATCCACCTGCCCCGGGGAAGAAAAAAAAACCCACAAGGGAAAAAAAAAAAAAGACCCCCGAGGAAGAAGTCTGCCCCCCAGGAAATCACGAGAAAATGCAATCCCGAGAGAGAAGTCCACCCCCCAGAAAAAATAATCACGAGAAAACGTGATCCCAAAGAAAAAGAAGCAGTTCAACCCCCTCGGACAAACCACACTGTGCCGTCGCCGGCGTGTCGCTAGCCCATCCGCGCGCGCGCATTGACGAGGGACGATGCTGCCACCATGGTGATCCACGCCAAAAAGAGAAAGATGGTGCCCGCTTTCCCCTTTTTATAGGGGGCCCTAATCTGCNCCCGCGTGGCCGTCGAGTCCCGCACGGCAGGAAAAAAGACCAGTTTTACTTTCACTTTCACCCCACGACAGGTCTCTGTTTCGAAGTTCTGTTTTAAAGAATCAATATCTTCATGCTGCCTCATGTTTTTGCAGCCTTTGCGCCTGGGCTGGGGCAACCCTTGGTATCAGCAGAGGCTGGGGAATAAACAGCCCTGTCAAGAAGGACTTGGGGTGCTGGTGGATGAGAGGCTGGACATGAGCCAGCAATGAATATGCACTTGCAGCCCAGAGAACTAAATGTATCCTGGGCTGCATCAAAAGCAGTGTGGCCAGCAGGTTGAAGGAGGGGATTCTGCCTGTCTACTCCACCCTGGTGAGATTCCACCTGGAATACTGCATCCAGCTCTGGAATCTCCAACACAGGAAGGACATTGACCTGTTGGAGTGAGTCCAGATGGTGCCGAAAATGATTGGAGAGATACAGCACCTTTTCTATGAGGAAAGGCTGAGAGAATTTGGTTTGTTCAGCCTGGAGAAGAGAAGGCTTCAGGGTGACCTCATTGCAGCCTTCCAGTACCCAAAAATAGCCTAAAAGAAAGATGAAGAGGGACTTTTTACAAGGGCATGTAGTAACACAGCAAGAGGGAATGGCTTTAAACTGAACGATACTAGGTTTAGAAATTAGGAAGAAATTATTTAGTGTGGGGGTGGTGAGGCACTGGAAAAGGCTCTCCAAAGAAATTGTGGATGCCTTATCCCTGCGAGTATTCAAAGCCATCTTCCGTAGGGTTCTGTGTAACCTGTTCTAGTAGGAGGTTCTTTTCTGCTCCACACCTAAAGACAGGGGTCAAAAATAAATTTTTCACTTAAAAAAAAAAAAAAAAAGTAGTGTCTCAAAAGATCTAGTTTGATCCACTTAACTTCTAAAGAACCCTATGTCTTAAAAGGGCTAGAAAACACAGAATAGCACTATGAAAAGCAATACATAGATATTTTAATGGAGGAAAAATAAAGGCAAACCTTATCCTCAGAAGTACAGAGAAAAAAACAAAATTAGTTTTTCAGAAAAAATAGTTGTAGGACATTCATGTGTACTCATTCACTCCTTCAGAACTCAATCATAGCTTTTGTTACGCAACCTTTTTCCCCTAGTTTATTTGAATATTTCTTGAATTCTTCAGAATATTTGAGAAAAGTATCATTACTTGAGCTTACTGTCTCATTTTAACACATCACATTATCAGAATTACTGAACAATGCACAGGTAGCCATAGTTTTTCCAGTAAGATGTTTTTTATAATATATTGATCTTGACAGCTTTCCTGAGTTGAAGAATATAAGATTGCTAGCATTTGGGAAAGACAGATCAGGAAAATCCATCATATATATTGCAGCTATGGTCTGCATTTTTCAATGAATGGTACTTTTTCTCCTGAAGAAGACAAAAATGGATGTAGCATACTGATGCTAGTATTGTGATGTATATAGAGCTACTTTCCTGCTCTGGTATGTTAGAAGCTTATTATTATTTTACAGTCTTTCTTTCCAAGGACATATCGTGAAATAGGCAGTAATTAATTCAGCATGTTACATTCAGAAATTAGCTATCCAAAGTCCGGAAATGCAAGGGGAAAAAAAAAAGGCTAAAAAGCTTTATTGTTTTCATTTTGATGCCAGTAGAAAGGTATATTAGGCCCCAGACTGTTCAGTTGCACATAATTTCATGGAATGTAATTGAAATTCTCTTGAGAGAAAGGCAAATGGATTTGGCCCATTGTGTTTCTGAACAGACTATTGTGAGAAAATGATATAGATATTTAAATGCATCTCCAACTTTTTTATGAAGATATCATTTTCCACATATATCAAATTTCATGCATTCTGATTCTCTCTAGACAATTTAGAGAAAGTTGGTTAGATTTAGTACACTTTATTTTGACTTTCCGTTCCTTTTTTAATATATGACTCAGTCTAAGAGAGGCTCATTGAGAACCATTACTTCTACGGTTAGATCATCCTAACTTTTACAGCCTGTGTGGTCAAGCCTAAACAGCCTATACTTTACCATTACAGCGTTACATTTTTTTATAATGATAGATGGACAAATGCACAAACACTCAAAAAAAGAAGCAATAATTAGCATTATGAAAAACTGCTTACATCATTGTGGTGATCTGCTCCAGCAGGAGCATGCAAATGAGTTCATTTCAGCCAAGATTACTTCAATCCTTCTAAGATTCTGAAGACATCAAAAACTGCGGTTTTCCTTCAACTCAAAAATGAAGATAACTATACTTTTTCTGTCTCATGTGCACACATCAAATTTCTGTCCCAAAACTATCCTCAGCATCACCCAGAATGGACAGCATTCAGCTCTGACTTCAAAGAAAGTAGTAGATCAAATATTTTATGACTTGCAAGGTGTAGAATGAGAATTAACAAGACTTTTTTTTCAGCTTCCAGAGAAAATACAAAGGTTTACAGTTCAAATCAATATATATCTATTAATATTAATTATTGATAATATTTATCATTATGAAGGGCTGTTCAAGTTATTTTTTTATGTCTATAACAATTATGAAATCCACCTTCTGTTTTTCATGCCTACTTATAACTAGACCCTTAATATTGAAGTAGACTTATCTAAGAGGCAGAAAATATTATCCTACAAAGTTAAAATTAGCTGTATTCCTGAATATAATTGTGTAAGGTGATTCTAACTTGAGTTCCATTTATTTGGGAAGACTGCACTTTGCATTTTCCAGTGTCTGTCTAATTTCACATGGATCTGGCATGGTCTTTCATGGACTAAAGATCCAAGTAGTGCCTTTGATTCACTAACTAGGAAGATACTAGAGGTAAGTCACCACACATCAGTTACTTTATATTTTCTGTCTGTATATCATTCCTTCCTTTTATCATTTTCATTTACTTTGAAGCAGGCTCTTAATCAGTTAAAAAAAAAAAAACCTACCTCAAATTGACTGTGGATAGACAGTTCTAAGACAAACCTTTGTGCAGGATTTGCGAACTCATGTTTTTGAAATACAATGGTCACCCATCACCTCCCTTTGGGAAGTGCCCTTCCATTATCTCATGCAAAATAACTTCAGGCATCTTAGGCCTTTAGAAAGTGCCAGGTGCTCTAGATTGAGAGGCTGAAGGTCCAGTGGAGATAAATAATTGTTGGAAAAGGAGAAAGAAAAAGGAACTACCATACAAAACCATAACCCTTTGTGCCCTAAAACCATTTGTGCCCAAGAAAAATAAGACAGTGATAGCAGATTCATGCCTGCTTGAGTTGTAGAGTTACAAGGGAAAACTGCAGTCACAGGAAAATGTTATTTGCACATATAACTTGACATCTGAATATATAGAAAATAAAAATTTATTTCATTCATTATATATCTGGTCTCATCTAGTGTTCTCACTAGATGTTCTCACTAGAGAAAATTCCTGAATGGTATGGTTAAAGCACTTTGCCTATATATTCCTAATCTTGCCTCAAATGCATAATTTTGCTACATAAAGAATAATTTTTCACATACAGTCCTCATACCAAACAAGTTCTGACAACAAAAAAACTTACAACTTTACCTCCCAGCCTCACTCCCACACACACATAAACAAAACACTCCGTTCCAAATGACAAGAAGAAAGGCAATTAAAAGTGAAGTTGCCTATCAGTATGCATTATTTATATCTCACTCATAAGGACACACTGTAATCACTATCACAAGTGCTGTTCTCCACAGACTTCTCAGTACCAGTGCAAATCCCAGCCTCCCAGTGTGCCCTGCTGGAATTTTCTGTTCTCTTTGCTATGAAATGTGGATCACGGCTTAATGGTGGGTTGCAGAAGGTCCAAAATGAAGGGATGAAGAAGCTATAGAGGGGTATACTTAATAAGTTTCTCAATGGCGTTTTGTTTACTTGATTTTCAGTGTTTCAAATCTGCCTGGACAAAGTGGTCTGGTTCTCAGGGAATAGGGCTGAGAATACAGCTGAAGTGCAGCTACAGTTAGAATATTATTTTCTTCTCAACAGCATAACGCCTTTGCTATTGCAGAAAAAAAATCTGATTGAAATGATAATAAGATTTTAATGTTGCTCTAAATTTCCAGTGACAAACAGTATGTAGAAGAATCCAAATTCACACATTTACTTTTTTAGAAGACCCATTTCATACTGATACTCATTTGTTAATCAATCTTAGAGAGGTTTTGCAGAGAGGTTCTTAATAATTTCATTTATCTTCAATTTTATAATATCTCAATAAATTGTATAAAAGGAAATTAAATAGCACAAACCCTGCCTGAGTGAAAAATAGCAGCTTTTACAGAGAATCTACCCTTTCAGCACACTTTGAAAGAGAGGCCTAGCTAGCAGACCCTGACTAATGATTTAATTTAAATACTCTGATCTTCACTACTTCTAACTCAGAATATTTTGTTATTCTTGGCT
Source organism: Neodrepanis coruscans (assembly GCA_013400695.1). NCBI lineage: Eukaryota > Metazoa > Chordata > Aves > Passeriformes > Philepittidae > Neodrepanis > Neodrepanis coruscans. The sequence goes on along the minus strand of VYZS01075959.1, from coordinate 1,097 downwards.
TCTAACTAATAAAATTTTTTCGGGAGCAGATAAAGATATGAATATACCACAAGTGGTATTACTCCGATTTTGCCACGTGAGGGCAGTCACTTCTTGTCCTCTATTAAAATGGTGATATTCAGTAGCAACTTCCATATTGGCGCTTAGGCTGTTCTGAGCCAAACTTTCATTGATACACAGAAACAGAAAATAAACACAAACTACCTCTTCTGAATAGATAATTTTATGTGAAATTTGTCTCAGTCAAACTTTAGGAGAGAAAGCTAATAAGCTATGACAAAATCAGTAATCATGGGATAAGTGCTCAAATGAGAGTTCAAAAAAGAATAGCTTAAAAGACACTGAGAAAAATTAGATTATTTCAATCAGCTGGGCCTGAAGGATTTGTCCTGATGTAAGGCACTTAAAAGTAAATGTGACTTAAATTACACTCACACTGAAAGCAAATCCTCAAGGAATTGCCCTGAAGAAACATCATTGTTAGTTGTAGTTGAGCAAAATTAATAGAAGATGGGTGACATTACTAAAAAAACGAGAAAAATTAAAAACATGTGGAGATCTTGAAAGCAGAACAGAATAAGGAGAGGCTAAATCATTGTGGATTAGCCATCTCGCTTCATGGCATTTTCTCGAGCCCTGTTATTGATTATGAGAGTGAAGAGATCTTCCACTTTCTCTCGTAAGAAAGTAAACTGCAATGACATCTCGCCTCAGTCTCATCTTCTCCAGGCTGAACAATCAAAGGGACCTCAGCCGCTTCTCATACAGTTTCCCCTCCAGACCCTTAACCATCCCTCTGGCTCTCCTCTGGACACTCTCTAGTAGCTTAATATCTTTTTTTTACAGTAGGGTGGTTAGAACTGCACACAGGACTCGAGGTGAGACAGCCTCAGTCCAGAGTAGAACTGGACAATCACCTCCCTCCACTGGCTGGCTGTGCTTTGCCTGATGCCCCCAGGACATGGTTGGCCCTCCTGGCTGTAAGGGCACTGCTGACTCATATTCAACTTGCTGTCGACCAGGAGCACCAGGTCTCTTTCCATATTGCTTCTAACCAACCTCTCATTCCACAGCCTGTGCACACAACCAGGGTTGCC